>LOJH01032285.1:0-12137 GCA_001685095.1 Ellobius talpinus
ACTGTGCCTTCTCCCCCATACCTGGACCTTCTTTGCCTCCTTCAATATTTGTCATTATTTCCAAATCTTTATTTCTTCATCTCATTTTGACTCTGACTTTTTCTTCCTTTTGCTCATGATTTCTCCAAGGGCAGCTTGTGACAGTTACCTAATTTTGTGTTCCTTCTTAGAATTTATTTCTAAAATGACTTTTAGATTTCTTTTGAACTTTTAGAATTCTCTGGAGTTTTGTCACCACATCTATGAGGTTTTGATTTGTTTTTAATTCCGACCTATGCTTCCCTTTGACTTTCTCACAGGGTCATGGTAAACTTTACCCTTCTTCTGAAATAATACATTACATTTTAATATTTGCTTATTTATTGTTTGTTTTGGGCACATATTTTCTGAGTGTTTTCATTGACTTCAGAGATATGCTATTCTATTTTTAAGAATACATATTATTATTTTCAATTATTATGAGTAGGCATGGGCTTGTGCACATGAATGCAGGTGCCTGTGGATGAGGCTGTAAACGCCTTGGAGCATGAGTTATAGTGACTTGGTTTCTGGGAACTGAACTTGGTTCCTCTAGAAAAGCAGGCAATACTGTTAACCCCTGAGCCATCTCTCCAGTCCTCTCATTATATTTTTAGCAGTAAGTTTAAATGCATTTCTTTGTAAAGACGGAGTCTTTTTATATAGCCTTGAATCTGTACTCCTCCTGCCTGTTTCTACACTGCCACAGTGGCAGGTGGTTGTCACCACTCTTAGTAGTACCACCTGAACGTTTATAAAATTTCACATGCTTTTAATTCATACACTCTATCTAGTGTCTCTTCTCTCACCACAAGGTCAAGGGCTATGTGTATTTCATCCATCAATACATTCCTAGTACCTGGCTCATGGCGGAAGCTCAATTAAGATTTGCTGAAGGAATACTTAAAACGTTTTGCCGAAATGTTAATGATGGTAACTGCAGGGTGATAAGATTTAGGTAAACATTTCCTAATGCTTCAAGTGTTGCTGATTCACATAAGCTTTTTAAAATGAAGATTATGAATACATTTTTATATTATTAACAAATTGTTTAGTTTTTGCTTTTCTTTTTCTTTCTTTTTTTCTTAAGGATCCAGGTTTACTTTTGTCAGCCGTTAGTTTCTCCTAGCAAAATCCACCACTCACTGGCCCATTCTGCCTTCAGTGCTGAGAACAAATAGGAAAAGTCTCCAGGCACACAAATCTCTTGATCTGATATGTCATTTTCTTACATAGCTCCCACTGTAGAAATGGAAATCTCGCCACATGTAACGCAAACAGATGATACAAGAAAGGAAAGTGGGTCTTTGGGACTGGGTGTTTGGGACCCAATAGAGAAAAAACTGTTCCTCTAGGATGGCTAGATTCTCTAGGATGAGAATCTTTTTGAGGGGAAGAAGAGAACTGGGCAGACGGCTGAGTATGGAAAGTGCCTGATGCACAAGCATGAGGGCCTGAGTTCGGGTCCCCAAGACAACCATAAAACCTGGGCACACCTGTACCACAACTCTGGGGTGTGGGGCAGGGAGTCAGCAGGATCACTGAAAACTCAGTGGCCAGTCTAGCCAATTGGCGAACTCCAGGTTTCCTGAGAGACCCTGTCTCAAAAAGAAGGGTGGAGGTGAGTTTTGAAAAAGATACACAACATTGATCTTTGGCCTCCACATGTGTGTATCATGCAAGTACGTACACACATACACACACACACAAACACATATCCACACAAGTGTGCCTCAAAAGCACCCTAGGGATTCCATGCTAAGATTCTTCACTGATACAATAGGACCCAGGGGTCTTTAGGGTCCTGAACAAATTGCATCCTGAGAGGGTGCTACGTCCAAACATCACAACTTCTGCCTGCCTACTGGGCCTGAGTTTCCAACCTGAGGCCAGGGTCCAGGGTCCAGGGTCCAGGGTCCAGGGTCCGGGCAGTATTAGGTAACTCATTGCTGAGGACCTTCCTGTGGGCCAACCAAGGGCTTCACACGCTCTCGATGCTTCCAGAAATCCTAGTGGGGAGGCACCACACTTGGCTCACTTCACAGAGCAGGGTGCTGAGCTGCGGTGAGATGAAGGCTCGCCCAATGCCAGGCAGCTGGGGTAGAGCATCATGCAGGTCCCACCTGCAGAGTGGACCTCTCTGACCTCTCTGACCAGGAGAAGACAGCTGCATAACCACAGCACCAGGGACCTGCTCCTCAGCCACCGCATACAGCCTGTCTCTCCCAGACCCACTCCTCTCTGGGTCACTCCTATTAACCTTATACCTTCAGAGCCCTCTACATTTTCCCTGAAGTTTCTTTTCTTTTGGGGGATGGGGGTGGGGAACGTCTCACTACGTAGCCCTGGTTGGCCTAGAACAAGCTATGTAGATCAGGCTAGCCTCAGACTCAGAGATCCACCTGCCTCTGCCTCCTGAGTGCTGGGACTAAAGGCATGCATCACCATGTCCGGTTTTCCCAAAGTTCTATCATTACTTCCTCCTTGAAAACCAAATCAGTTCTCATTTTCAAAATTGGCAGTGAAACCACAACCCACTAAGCTATTGAACCAATTCTGATGGCGCCACACACTGGATTAGAGGACATCTGGCATTTTCATGACAGAATGTCTACCGCCACACCACCCTGAACACACTCGCTCTCATCTGTGCTCTGAAGCTAAGCAGCTGGATCTGGTCAGTACTTGGATAGAGACAATGATTTCTAAACCCTGTTATTACACACAGACTAACTTACCAAGCATCATGCTAAGGCTTTCTATATATTTACCATATGGATTTTCCTAACCACCTGGCGGGGGGGAGAACATTACCACCCCCATTTTAGAGATGAGGATACATCTATAAAGCAAGAGCTAAATATTAGGAGGTAGTGGAACTAGTTTGTTGCAAACTTCCCTAAACTTCAGTTATCATCTGGAATAAAAATAATATTTACTTTGCATGCTTACTATGCAGAAATGGAATAAAGGCACACATAAAACAATGAAAGATAGTGTTTCAATACTCCCCCCGGGGCCCGTTCCCAGGTACAATCCAGAATTTGTTAACGAGAGGACATAAGATGAGAAATGCCTGGTGTTCCTCCAGGTACCCCTCATTTACCTGTCATATACCCGTTCTGAGGTAAATGTCCCTGTGGTGGTTCAAAAAAGAAACGGCCCCCATAGGTTCATAGGGAGTGACACTATTAGGAAGTGTTATCAGACTGGAGCAGGCATGGCTTTGTTGGAGGAGGTATGTCACTGTGGGGGCAGTCTTTGATATTTCTAATGCTCAAGCTGGGCCCTGTCGCTCTCTCTCCCTGCTGTCTGCCAATCTAGATGTAGAATTCTTGGCTCCTTCTCTAGCACCATGTCTGCCTGCATGCCACCATGCTTCCCGCCATGACAGGAATAGACTAAAATCCTCTAAACTGTAAGCCACCCCCAATTAAATGCTTTCCTTTGTAGGAGTTTCTGTGGTCATGGTGTCTCTTCACTGCAAGAGAACAGAGACAGACCCCCATCTTTATCATGCACTGAAAGATAAGGAGCATGTGCTGGGCATTCTCAGTGACAGAAGAGGTCAAACCCACATTGCAGATTGCTTTTCCAGAGGGTTTTAAGGGAGCTGAAAACAGCGAGCTCCTTCACGTTACCCATGTGGCTGGGCCCAGGACAAGGCACAGCTGCTTCAGCTCCATGATGCTGATGGAACTTGCCAACGCTCTCCTTCCCTAAGACATCAAGACAGAATGTCATAACTGAAGGCAAAAGGGGGCGTGGTCGCAATGGCTAACCTCACACTCAGAGACTCTTCTGATAAGGAAGGAAAGAGACACGGTGGGGGAGGGGGGAAGGAGGGAGGAGACAGAAGAAACTGCCCTACCCAGAGAAAAGGCAATGAAATACAAACCCAGAATGAAATCACTATGCTTCCTAGTCACCTCAGGACCTTTTGGGGTTTGTTTTTGAACAAGGGGATCAGTTGTTCCTTCTGAGGCCCTTGGCTGAGTCTGAGCTTAGAGAGTGCACATGGATCAGGAGTGCTCCATTGAGGGGAGCAGGAGGGAAGAAAGCATTTTAGGTTCTGACCTGGACTAGGGACCCAGAGAGACCAGGAGCAGCATGGGGTGTGCGCAGAGAAACCACGAGGTCATCTTCTGCCTTTGGCCACCACTGTGCTTCCTCGTGAGAACTCTAGTCAAGGGTTGAGGCGCAACGCAGCGAGGCACTTTCCACACAAACATGGGTACCTGGGTTCACACGCCAGCATCCACATAAAAAGATGTGTGAGAGGGTGTGGGCTTACAGTCCTGTGCCCCAGGGAGCTGGAGGCGGCTTCCTGGAGCTCGCTGACTATCCAGCCTTGCCAGCAAGTCCTAGGTCCCAGGAAGGGGACCTTGTATTTTGTCTCAAAACACAAACTGCATGGCTTCTTGGTAATGACACTTGAGGGTGACCTCTGGCCCCCACATGTGTGTGCATATAAGTGTCCCCTAAGACACAATCTCACTTCCTCTTCCTTCTCACCTTCCTCTAACTTCTCAAGATGGAAGGCACGCTGTCACCTAGGTGTCTCATTCATGGCAGTCCAAAAAAGGTGCAGAGACCCCTACACACCACATACCGTGCTGAAGCAAAAGAGCTTAGGAAGGTCTGTCAACATCCATTCAAGGAACTTCTTTATCGATGGTTCTCCCCAAATTCTCATGTTAAAACCCCTGCGCTAGTTGGTGGAGAAGTAAGAAAATGGGGTTCTTTAAAAACTATCATAGCTTGGGTTTGGAAGGTCCTACACAGGCCCACATGTTGGAACAGTTGGCTCCCAGATGGTACTGGGGTATAGAGCTATGGGCACTGGGCCAGCTGGAAGCTGGTCACTAAGGGTAACAGCTCAGCTCAGCTTTGGATCCAGCTCTCTGCTTCCTCAGCAGTCAAGATGTAGCACAGAGCCACCTCATGCTGCCCCTATCACGGAACCTCTTGTCATAACTTCCCAGCCATGATGCGCTGCACTGTAAGCTGAAGTAAATCCTCTTCCCTTAAGCTCTGGCTTTCTGTCAGGTATTTGTCACAGTGAAGAAACAGCAACTAACACCCAACATATCTCATTTACTATATCCCAAGCCAGCTACAGGGGGCAGCCAAACAATACTCTAGCCACTTGTTACCCCAATACTGATTGGGGACCTGACACCATTAATTCAACCTCCAAAGCTACAAGCTGACTTTCCCTGATGTCACCTCCACTGCCACCATTTGAATCTAAGTGAGCTTTGGCTGATGCCCAGGAACACCTGGAATGCATCTTCCCATTGTCTGTTGTCTGCTGTCCCAACCCCACCCCCACTATACCCACACAGTCCTGCATCTGCCATCATCACCACCATATGCACACACCCCAGACCACCGTGAGCTGGACTTGGGGGCCACACTATCTCTCCTGGCCTCCCTCTCAGCAGATCCTGTGAGCCGTTCTCTAGGTGAGTCTCTCACCTCTGTTTCCTATCTAGGAAGCGCAGGCAGAGTACCTAGCTATGTGGGAGTTAGGTCAGCATGTGTAGAGCGCCCAGAAAGGAGGAGGCACAGTAAAGACTGCATGCTAATGACTAGTGTGACATGATACCCGTGGTGGCACTGTAACTGTATGGGAACCAAGAACATACCTGGTATCGCAAGGCAACTACCCAGAGATAGTAAGGTCATGAATTCTAGAGAGAAACCTACTATCAACTGGGCCTAATTCCTAACTACACCCCAAATATTTGGCCTTTCATCTCTCATCAAAGAAACTGATCTTTCCAGCAGATGGAGCCCATTATGGAAAACCACCACCAACCAAAATGTAGTCCCAGCTGATATATCTACAACACAATTCCTGCACCTAAAAATCAGGGAACATTCAGGAAGAGGGGGAGGAAAGACTTTAAGAGCCACAAGGACCAGGAAAGCTGCTGTGAGATATCTCCTAGAAACGACGAAAAGGCTTCACCCGTGATGCCTCAATAACATGGCTGCCTAAAGGAGACCTCAGCAAGGACAAACACCAATAGCCACGCTAACAGGGAAGGGAAGAGATTTCTCAGGGCCCATTCCTAGATGAAGAACTTCAGACAAGAATGCTGAGAGCAGGAGATATAGTCTTCCATGGGGAAGATGAACCCTCCAACAGGCTATCCAATACCACGGTCAGCCCTGAAATCATACACGTACAGCACTAAATGGACTGAATATGTCTGTGTTTAGAGGTGTGTGTATGGGGGGGAGAGGAGAGAAGGGGGAAGAGAGAGAAAGAGAGAGAGAGAGAGAGAGAGAGAGAAACAATAGCTATTAAAGAAAAAGAGGCCATAAACTCAGGAGGAAGAAAGAACAGTTAAATGGGAGGGGCTAGGAGGAGGAAAGGAAAGGGGAAAAGTGATATAATTATATTTTCATTTTTGAAATCATATTTTTTAAAGACTGCCTTAACTGCCACCATTATCACAGCATTTGTTACTTTAAGAGCTTCCATCCACCAATTTAAAAAACAAAATTCATGGTGAGTGCTGAGGAACACCTCAGTCCTGGCTCAATCTGGCCAAACCAGCCAGCTCGCCCCAGTCCATCCCTAGTGTGTACCTGCAAGATCTGTTCTCTACCACCTGACTCCTAAGGGGGCCCAGACCTGATACCCAGCTCTTTAGGGAGCCCACTGAATGTTTCCCATGTGCAAGGGTCTTGGGTTTCTGGGCTTGAGCTGGCCTGCCTCCTACGGGGCATGTGGAACACCGCCCAGCTCTTGAGTGATTCCTAAGGGGAGCACTGAAACAAGTGTGGAGGTTTCTGTAATCCTGTCCAAAAGTACCATGTAATCCTATCCAAAATAACCTTTCCAATGGGGAAAATGAGGCAGCCCAAACACGTGTCTGTGTCTTTGGGTTCTGGGTTCCAGTTCTCTGATGCTCACCTGTGAATGTCAGAAGCCATACCCATCAAGTCTCGCTTACAGGACTCCCTAAACACTAACTGATCATGGACAGCAGACATGCCTACATGGATGGGGAAAGCCCAGGAGGCCTCATACAAAGAACTACAGGCAATGCTAAGAGCAGGAGAAACAGGGAAGATCAAACCAACAATTGGTTATTCAATACCAAATGGTCAGCCCTGAAAACATACATGCAGGTAACAATATACAGACTGAGCAGGTTAATTTATATATTTAGAAATAGCTATGTCCATACATATACATATACGTACACAACAACGACTAATGCAAGAAGAGGCCATCAATTTGAAAGAGAGCAAGGAGGGATCTATGGGAGGGTTTGGAGGAGGAAATGAAAAGTGATGTAACTACATTCTAATCTTAAAAAAATAAAAGAAATAAAAAAAAGAAAGAGGATACATAGGGTAACCCCATGTTTTTCTTTTTTCTAATGAATGTCCAAAATCCTTCTAGGACTCAAATCACAAGGCCATGACTAAAGGCAGGATTTTATCAGATGATGTTCAAAGTGCCTCTCGCTTTACAACATGTCTCCCTATGACTTACTATCTTTCCCCTAGTGGTCCAGCAGGACCATTTTCATTTCCGACCCTATCTCCAAGAGGCATGTCACCAACCACTCCTACCCTCCATATCTGCACGAGACATGGAAAATCTAACATGATAAAGAAGAAAATCCAATTATTTTCCTTACCCCACCTGAGCAACTGAGCATCCCAAGATAATTTTTTTCCTCCATAAATGTACAGAGCCTCAAATTTCTCTAAGTCACCAACTTGGAACCTAGCCACAATACATTTTGGAAAGAGGTAGAAAATGTACTAACACCATTACCCTGAAATCCAATAAAGCCTGTTGGAGCTCCACATTTTCAAGAAATCAAGACCATTTATGCTATCATCCCAAGTGTAGCTGTCGTTTCCGCCACAGCCATAAACACATGCAATGTACTTCACCAGAAAGTGAGACTGTCATAAAAAGGGCGGGGGCTAAGAAGATACTGCCTGTGAACAGTAGCTTAGTGAGACTTGCTACAGAGAGTAATTTATTTATCCTGAAATTCATTTATCCTGAAAATTACATTTCTAAGTCCACAACTCATCACTCCCAACTGTGAATACTTTTCAATACAAGGTATTAAACTTTCAGAGGTTGTTTTCAACCAGTCTAAAGGTCACCTGAAGATCACCGACATTATGTATCCACCACAGCATACAAGAAAAGGCTCATAATAGCTTTCAATTTTCTCCATCTAACATTGTGTTTGGTTTTAGGTACCAGAAAACTTATCTAGGAATAGATTCAACACATAAGGAGTCGGGATGCTCAGCGCTGCTAGCAATGGCTAAACAGCAGCAATGTCAAGGCAGCCATTTCCATATGGCTCTATCTTTCCTTTATTCTTGTCCCCCTCATGACAGGATGGTTGCTCTCATTTGGTCACCTCATCAGCTTCCAAGGGAAAAAAGAAAGGAAAAGTGACATTTATAGACCAATTTGTCATGTTTTATCAGGATGCTAAACACTTTGCCTAAAGCTCCACCCTAACCTCATTGGACTTATTCTAGGGTTTTAATGATTAGAATGAAGGCCTATGCTCACTACAGGGAATTCTGGTCGCCCAGTGTTATGTGGGCCCATGACTCTTCTATCACGTTGGACTATAATCCATTAAAGCTTTTCTACTGGAAGTCTGCCTAATGCCCACTCTCCATCACTGGAGGAGATGCCCTTCATCCTCCATCCTTCTCATTTCTCCAGCTCCAGCATCTGGCCCACTCTCAGCATCAGGATTTGCTTGATCCACTTCGTCTCTACCTTCTCCAGTGACACTGTCCACAAGAATGGCCTGTCTTAAGCTAGAGTTCTTGTGGCTTTAAAAGAAAATATTAACAAAGTCATTTAAGGGAGGGAGGGCTTATTTCAGCTCTGGGTGGGAGGAACATACAGCTCTACAGCAGCGGGAATTCCTCCTTTTCTCGCATCTCAGGGCAACAGAAGCAGGGATGGGAAAACGTCATCTCACCAGATCCTGACCTTGGAGCATTTGCCCTGTGGTTTACAACAGAGACCGTAGCGCGACATTCAAATCTAATCTCCACAGCTTTCTCTATGGCCTCAAACAACATGCTTATTGTCTCTGTGCCTCAGATCCTTCATGTGATACCGAGGGATGAATGTGGTAACAAGGACACAAGATGAACGCAACAGACAGGAAGAATTGCTGCTTCTATGTACTAGACATTAATATTATTGTGAACACTCTCTATGTACTAGACATTAATATTATTGTGAACACTCTCTATGTACTAGACATTAATATTACTATGAACACTATGTACTAGACATTAATATTACTATGAACACTCTCTATGTACTAGACATTATTAAATATTACTATGAACACTCTCTTTGTTCTTGCCAGGGCATGTGCCCTGCCAGCCCTTTCCCATGTGATCCAGTGTATCAGGTCCATCCGTAACATCCCACTTCCTGTGACCTTCAAAGACCATTCATGGCACCCCGAGTCCCACATCTGATTTGCCAGCTACATGACCAAACCACAGCCACTCCCACAATACTACTTTCCACGAGAGGGAGATGCTCTCTTCTCCTTATTGGCCCGCCTCTCCTCTAAGCTGATATGAGACATAATCTGATTGTCAATGACACAATTAGGGTCACCACTGGTCACAGGTACTGCAGAAAACTCATTGTGGGGTTAAACATACTTCCTAAACTCCCAGTGATGTCAGGATAACTCCTGGACTCCAGCAGGTTGAATCTAACTGTGCTGTGATCTAAGTTCTGCTTTTCTCCCAATCTTCTGACGTCCCAAACAATAGGAAATGTTCTTCGCTTCTGCCAAACTCCTGTGGCAGGACAGGATGGTAGCAGGATGCGTGGTTTCTGTGTTAGCCAGTCCTTCGATTTTAATGGCATCAAGTTCCAGATAAGCAGCGTGAAACCTGAGCTCTCTGGGGACTTGCTCTGTACCCTGGGAGCCAGAGACCAAGTTCCCCATTATCAGATGACGGAAAGGAAGGACATGCGGAGAACAAGTGAAAACCTGTGGATTTCACTGCCCACAAAACTGAGAGAACATTGACTAGAAACCAGATATTCTGCAGAAAAGGCCTAGCTGTGTAGAAGTTAGCATAAACTGACCTATCCGGGGACTCTGAAACAAACCAGGCCATCCCTTTCAGAATTCCATCAGTTTCACTTTGTAAGGATTTCCGAGGCTTTCATTTGATGCAGCAGGTTCACCGCCTTCAAAGCAATTCTGGGCTTCTATAAACGGGCCAGGAAACTTGGAGAAACCACTCTGCTGACTCCAGAACATCCCTGGGCAGCGGCTTGGGTCCCCAGTTCCCTTTCCAGAGGCTGCACTCAGAAAGGGGCAGGGGCTTTGGATTGGCTTGTTGTCTGATACAGATATCACTTGTAGTCCAGGCTGGCCTTGGACTCAAAGCAAGGACTCAGGACACAGGCGCCCTCAGCTAACTAGAGAAGTCAAAGGGAAGGCACACATAGCTCCCTTCATAGATGGCTTTCCAAGCCCTTTGGCCCCAGAAGAGGGAACAAGCAGGCTCCTTGCCAGTTACTGTTAGTGAAGTCCTGCCACAGGGCTTTTTAGTTTTGTCCTCTGTTACTGAAGGAGATCATGCTTACCCCAGAGCACCCAGGTGAGATGGATGCTTGCTGACCATATCAAAGTAATAGTCCAAGGCAGGTATGCTAACACATGTCTGTGAAGGCAGCCATCAGGGTGCTGAAGCAGGACAATCATGAGCCTGGTGCTAGCCTAGGCTACATAAGAAGGTCTTGCCTGAAAAATACATACATATGTATGTACATACATAATATATATGTACAGCCATACATACATACATACATACATATGTAAGTACATTAAACTTTACTTAGAGGAGAAGACAGGATATTGAGGAAACAAAAATAAAACAGACATAAACGTACAAGGAAGACATTTTAATGCGTTGTCAAAATTCACTCGTCTCTTCGGGAAAAATAAATATACACAGAGAGGCTTTTCTTTCTATCTCCAATATTAGTTCATAACTAAGCTACTGGATATATGAAACATGGCCATGCATTAGCGAGTTCCCTAAAAACAAAGGTAGCAGGCAGGCCTCCAGGTAACAATCTAAACTGGAGTACACAGATGGTGAGACCTGGCAAAGAGGCGCGTCCTGAGGGATGAGCTGACCATCACTGCCTGCACTCCACCACAGGAGAGTGGTGGCTTGCACTTACAGCATCTCAACAGACAGCTCCGCAAACACCCACTGACTGAGTTAATATTTACTTGCCACTTGCTTTGTTTAAAGCTGTGTAGAAATCAGGGATTGCAATCTGATGCCTCAGAGGCCTTAAATTCTTTCATCAGAGTATAGTGACAAAGCTTCCGGCCATTATGGCGAGTGGAGGTCACGGNGGTTCTGACACTTCACACAGATGGACAAAATGAATAGTATACCATTTGTTAAAAAGCAAATACTTTCAGATGTGTAAAAAGCCTGGCAGCTAAGATTCTAACGACTCACAGAGAAGGAAGAGTCATACATCTGCAAGAGGAAATCAAAATCTCCAAACTGAAGCCACAGGTCTAGAGGTATGGAGTCAGGTAACATGAGGTCCCCAGGCTAGAGAGTAGATGCCCTGACACCATGGGACCAGACATAAAGGCCCAATGGGTACCAAGATATCATGAGGGCAATGGAGAAACTACCCTGTGCAAGCACACTCGTGCTTACGAAGAATTGACATCAAATAAACCCACAGATACATACCCTCAGAACCAGGGGTTATCACCAAATAAGATACCAACAGGTATAGCCAGTGAACACAGCCAGTTAACCTAGAAATAGTGTAGTCAGTCTCTAAAAAAGTCAGAAATATATTGAAATAATAAGAAAAATAATTAAAAAACAACAAAAACCTGCAAAATATCCTGAAAGCGAAGATAGAAAAGAAGATAAATATGTATTTCTCTAAAATGAACAAATAAATGGGTCTCAAGACCAACATACAATAAATCAACTGTTTCCAAATATTGTAATAATTTAAAATGTGGTGTGTGTGTGTGTGTGTGTGTGTGTGTGAGAGAGAGAGAGAGAGAGAG
>LOJH01032286.1:0-12364 GCA_001685095.1 Ellobius talpinus
GGGAGGGGAGAGGCAGGGAGGGGAGCAAAGAAAAATGTAGAGCTCAATAAAAAACAAAACAAAACAAAAAAAAACACCGTTATTGGGCATGTATGCATCTGTAACCCTAGTATCTGAGAGGCTGGGAAAGGAACTTAGTCATGCGTTTGAGGGGAGACTGGTCTACAAAGCATGATTCTATCTTAAAGACCAACAAACTCAACCAACACCCCTCTCCTGCCCCCAAAACCCAAAAAGCAAAATATACATCCATCCTTCCATCAGCCATTCCTTGACCCAAGATTTGATACACCTCCTGGCTAGTCCTTTTCCAGGTGTCCCGGGCTATTGAGGAGCAGGAATAAGGCGGATGGCCAGCCTCTCAGCCCACCTAGCACAGAGAGCATAGCACGGGAAGAGCTGCACAAAAGTGGCTCATCAGACAGAGCGCACTGCTCGGCAAGTCCGAGGCCCTTTGTCTGAGCCTTAGGACCCACATCAAGGCAGAAGGAGAGAACCGACTCGGTACAGTTGTCCTCTGACCACCAACATGTGTCATGGCACGCACATGTCCCTCCTCCACGTCATACACAGACACAAGGATAATGAATTCAAAACAGAAAACTTCATGACTGCCCAGCAAATTCCCCCCGCGCTGTCTGTCCATGCTGCACATCTAGTATAGGGAGACTTACATCTGACACACATGGTCCTTCTCACAGAAGAGAACTCTATCATGGAGGACGTCCCCCCCCCCGCTTTATTTTCCACTTTAAGACTAGTGGGAATGAATAAAACATCCTTGGCCCTAGTTTAGGGTCACAGACATTTCTGATTACTCAAGCCCTAGTTATTTTCCATGGCCACATTTCTGTGACAATACCAGAAAATAATACTGTCATAATCATATTACAATTGGTTTTATTCCCATTAAAAACATCTGTTGAAAGAAAGAAGATGCATTTTTGTAGTAAAGTACCCCTAGGTGTGCTTTCTGCCCCTGGCTCTTTGACTAGCCCCAGCGTTGATACATGCAGCTCTCTGGCGAGCAGCATGGACCTACCTGTAAGGCAGATGCCCTTGGTGCTGTTACACAGGTCCACCATCACTCGGATCTGAGAAGAGAGAAGGTGATTAACAGCAAGCCGTAGACAGTGGGCTCGGGTGTTGTCTTCTATTCAGACAAGCAGACAGCAGCTAGAAGAACCCACCAAGCAACTCCAGACCAATATGTGAATGTGTGAGGAAAACAATTCACTAAGGAATGCTAAGAGCAGAGGAAATAATCTTCCCCAGGGAAGAGCACACCAACTCCAAATCGTCAGCCCTAAAAACATATATAGTCACATTATACAGACTGAGAAGGATATATTTATGCATTTAAGAATATATGTGCAGGGGCTGGAGAGATAGCTCAGGGATTAAGAGCTGCTCTTCCAGAGGACCTGGGTCAATTCCCAGCACCCACATGGCAGCTCACAACTGCCTATAACTCCTGTTCCAGGAGATCTGACACCCTCACACAGACATACATGCAGGCAAAACACCAATGTACAAAAAATACAAATAAATCATTTTTTTAAAAAGACCTGTGTATCTTTGATATGGGTGCTTATCTAGAGAACCCCTTGATTTTCTTCAACTTGTCTTCACCATGGCAATGAGCAGACTCCAGTATCTAAAAGGCTTCCTCTGTGGACGTAGTGGTCAGGAGCAAGTACTCAGTGACCAGGTCAGTAAGCACTGAGGAGGTGTTTAGCCTTTCAACAAGCTAGTAACCCACAAAAGGACCCATCATGAGGGCTGAGCCAATTTAGTCCCTGGCACATGGAAAATACTCCCAGCTGGCTGTGTTCCTCAGACCACTGGACACTGTGGACTAACAGGACAAGTGCCTGCCCTGTCACAGTCACTGTCCCAAGGGATGAGCTGTGTGTCTGCCTGTCTCATCTCTAATTTTCTGCGCTGCTCCCCAGAACCAAGGCTGATGATCTCAGACACACAGGTTGATCTATTGGGAGGGAAATGATAAAATGCCGAGGACTGGATGCCGTTAGAGCATCCTTTTGTTTGCGGAAAGAGTGGTGCACAGACAAAACTTTAGTATAAGTCTCCACTGGCGAGGTTAAGACACGCTCCTTTTGTCTTTCTAGAATGTGTCTGGACACAGAACAACAACAAAAAAATTCAAAAGAGATGGAGTTGGAGGGCCAGGGTAGAAGAAACTGCATTAAGTTCCATATGTCATTTAATTTTTTTCCTGGTTGCTTTTTCATTTAAATGGCTTTTTTTTAAAAAGATAATGTTTTGGGTTAGAGAGAAGGCTCAGTGGTTAAGAGCATTTGCTCCTCTTCCAAGGACTGGAGTTCAGTTCCCCATGCCCATGTCCAGTGGCTTACAACTGCCTGCAGTCCAGCTCCAGGGCAACCAAAATCCTTGTTTGGCTCTTCAGGCATCTGGACTCAGGTGCACATATGCACACAGACACACACAGATACACACAGATACACATAACTGAAAGTTTAAAAAAACTTGAAAAAAAAGATCACGTTAACTGGGTGATGGTGGCACACTCCTTTAATCCCAGCACTTGGGAGGCAGAAGTAGACAGATCTCTTTGAGTTTAAGGCCAGCCTGGTTTACAGAGTAAGTTCTAGAGCAGGCAAGGCTACACAAAGAAACACTGTCTCAAAAAGCAAAATAACAAAAAGAATCATGTTCTGACTTGAAGAAAAGGTGATTTAGTTTCTAGTTTTGGATGGGTTTGTTCATTAGGGGAGCCAGAGGAAAACTCATCCTGAATTGTTTTGTGCCAACAATAGCTGTTGACTGCTGAGGTTAGAGGTTTGTGAGCTATCAAATACATATCACACATCTACACACATGTAGAAAAAGTGAACAATGCAAGATATACAAGTAATGGGTCTTCTTTATCTGAGATTCTGCACCCATAGAATTAACCAACTGCAAACTGAAAAGAATCACATTTGTACTGAGCATGTGCCAACTTCCTTTGTCATTCTCTGAGCATCTCACCACGACCATGCACAGCACTTGCTCTATGTTGGGCATTATAAGCAACTGAAAGGTGATTTAAAGCAGACAAGGAGATGTGCATAACTTAAATTAAAACACTACACAATTTCATATAAGGAATTTGAGTACCTTAGGAATTTGATATCTAAGAAGGGTCCTAGAATGAATCCCCTGTGGATGTTGGTGGTGGTGGTGGTGGTGTATGTGGGGTGTATGTGTGTGTGTGTGTGTGTATGCGTGTGTGTGTGTATGCGTGTGTGTGTGCATCTGTGTGGATGACATGTTTCACCATAGGTTAAGGTCTGGAAACTAACCAATACCTTGTAAATGTCTCAGGTACCTCTTCCACCCAACAGCTCTCTGAACAGAAGCATCTTGGGCCATGTTTGTTTCCAAGGGTGCCACTGTCTACTCAAGGGCACACAGCCTGCTGGGGGAGGGGGAGAATGAGGCTCAACTCCAGGCCCACTGTATTCTATGATGGCTTTGATAATTATCTTAACATGACCAGACCAAAGAAAAAAAGGTGGATCCACTTTATTTTAGTTATTTTCATAAATGAATGTAATCAGCTGCACCGCGACAAAATTTATTGTCTTTTAAAAATATGTAATTGCCCATTGAGAGGGCCAAAAAAGACTTCACAATGATTCATTTGTTGCCTGGGGGATCACAGCCGCAGGAGTGGTTTGCAAGGACAGGAGCATCAATAGGGAAAATGAGCCTTTCTTCCTGATGTTCATTACTGGTCTGGGACAGGCACAGCTAGAGATGGCGGGAGGGCATTTTCATTTCCTGACCTGTGAGCTTCATGTATAGGCTGAGTGTCAATTTGCATGTTTTATAGGAAATTATCCCAATCTTCTCAGAAATAGTCTTTTACTAAACTTAGGCACCATAAAAGATTGTTTTTAAGTGACACATTCTTCGTGAAAATGTGTGGTTATAAATTCAGAAGTGATTTCCCCCCCCATCCCAATGATTTAAGAATTTGGATGAAGATTTAAGAATTAAGAATCAAGAGTCACAAAACCTAAACAGTCAAATGAAAGAGTCACATTGGCAAGGAGGGCTTCTTGGACTTTAATTTGGGACTTGAGGGTTTTGAAATGGAAGCAGTCTTTGAAACCACTATCCTGGGGGTGTTAGGCAGGCTCTGTCCACAGTCCGTCCCCGTCCTGCCTGTCACTGCCACATTCATTGCTCTGTGCCATACTATCTTACCACAACTTTTGGTTGGCCCCACTGAAGGCTCTGTCAGCCTTTCCCTAGCTCCTAGGAGAAGGGACCGACCCAGCCGCTCCTGTGGCCTTACCAGGCTTTTGTTTTATCTTGGCAGCACTCCTGGCAGGAAAGCATACAAGGATTTCTGAATTGGAATGCTCGTTGCAACATAGTTTTGTAGTAAAATGAGGCAAACGACCTTAATAAAACAGGTCATCAATACGAGACCCGCTATAGTAAAAAAACAATGCGTTGGATCGGAATGTATTTTCTGGAAAAGGGGCTTTGGGATTCTATTAAGTAAGAAACGCAAAGAATAGCCCAAGTCATGCTCCACAACAATGGGCCCTATCAGGGTATCTCTGAAGTCCTCCCATGCATGCCTTCTGTTTCCTCAGTGGAATATTGTTTAAATGCCAGTGGAGGGGCTGGAGATTAGCTCAGCTGGTGGAGTGCTTGCCCATCGTGCAGGAGCCCTGGCTTCCATCCCCAGAACTGTACAGAACCAGACCGGAGCAGGCTCCTAATCCCAACAGCCTGCACTACACTGCATTCCATTTCAATCCCCAAAATAAAAAGCCAATAAACAGAACTTAGTCCTATGCTTCTTAGACAATGAACACTCTTTATGACTGTCCTTAATTGTGTAAATTGCTATAAGCATGTAAATGACCCTACTAGAAAAGCTCCCAGTGTTGAATACTTAGCCTGCCAATAACTCAGATTCCGGGGCAGGAGACAAAAGGCTGTGTGCACTCAGTGTTTCTTACTGGAGGCTCAGACCACAGATGTTGAAAGACTACCTAGAACTCTGGATGCAGCCAAGAAAGGCAGGCTCCTCCACGTGGCCAGTGTGTGAAGAAAGTTTGCAATTCTAATGGGAACATGCAGCTTGCCTTTGTTAAAAACAAAACAAAATTAAGAAAAAAAAAGAAACAAATTTAAAGATACACAAGGCCAACCACCTGCAGCTGCCTAACTGAAACTTAAGTCCCCCTGTAACCTAACTTTAAACATAAATACCAAGTACTCTGTCCTTGGCAGCAAGAAACGATGAAATTAAACAAAGCAGTTGAAAGCAATTATAGATAAACCATCTTAAAGAGCTCCTGGCTTTCAAAAGAGTTCGTGGCTGTGTGTGGTGGTACACACCTGTAATCCCAGCATGTGGGGGTGGAGGTTAAAAGATTGCAAGGTGAATTCCAGGACAGCGGGGGGGGGACAACACACACACGAAACAGAGATAGATACATAGAGAGATAGACGGATAGACAATAAAAAAGTCAATACTTTTTTATGTTTCAAAACTATGGTAGAACTGCTGTACAATTGAGACTATGGTAGAACTGCAGTTTTTGGGGGTATAAAGTCTCTTAGCTTGTCAACTGTTTTTCATATTCATAATAAGCTCATTTCATATTCATATTAATTTGATCTGATGGAGCTGGCCTGAGGCTCAACAGAGCAACTCTGGGGTCAGGGTCCCAGCTGGTGCCAAATCCTAGCCCTGTAAGGAAATCATGGGACCCAGGCACTAGACGTTTGACAGCTCAAGAAAGCCTCTCCTCGCCATCTTCAGCAAGCCCGGGGGGGTTGGGGTGTGTGTGTGGGGGGGAATCAGTGGCTCTTGTCAATGAATCCTTCTCCTTCTGAACTAATGACGTCTCTGCAGAGAGCTGTTAGCTTACTCAGCTCCTCACTGGTAGGGACTGCTTGTCCAATCCATGGTGTCCACATGACCAGGATGGGAATTGCAGCGTGTTATACTAGGAACTCAGGAAATACTTGCTCAGCTGGGGAAGGAACATGTTCCTCATCCCCTTACACCATGCCTTCCTTCCCGGCAGGGACATTGGTGCTACTGAGGCTCAGGAAGTCACACCCTAAAGCATGGTTTTCTTTACCAAAATTGAGTACATTATTTCTTTATGAATGGCAGGGTCTTGGTCTAATGCCCAGGCTGGTCTTGAATTCGCAATTGTCCTGTCTCAGCCTCCAGGTGCTGTACTACCACGCTGGCTTGAGTGCTCAGAAGCAGGAGAATTCGGAAGCTGTTAGAAGCTGCCTCTGAACTAAGACTTCTCTAACTGGAAGTAACAGTGAAAGGGAGCTAGTATAGGAAGAAGATAAAGCAGTTATTTTAATTGCATTCCATGTGGTCAAAATCTCAGTGGCAGAACATTTGCCCGTGTGTGCAAGGCCCAGTTCAAGCCCATGTTCTAGGACAACACAATCTTTCCCCACACCTAAAAAACCTAGAGGGTCCTTGACTGTGAGACATCAAGAAGCTCAATAATTGGGGGCCTTCTCTGGCATAGAAATAAGAAAAAAGTAATTTGAGTAGAAATGGCAAAAAGTTCCAAAAATGAACGTAAACTATAAATTTGTACATCCAACATGATTAATAAACACCAAATACAAAAATCATGAAGAAGAGAACACCAAGGTGAGTAATAATAAATAAATAAATAGATAAATTCCTTAAAACAGACAATGAACTCTTAAAACAAGATAGAGGGAAAGGACACGTTTCATATGGAGGAGCAAGCTGAAGATAATTTCTCATAGGAAAACGCAAGTGAGAGTCCAGTGGGGGTCACTTCACTAGAGGACCAAAAGAAAACCGTTTTCTTGTGCTCCGTTTTGTTTTTTATTTTGTTGTTGTTGTTGTTGCTGTACTGGGGACTGAATCCAAGTCCTTTGCCACCAAGCTATATCCCCGCCCTGTACACATGTGTGTGCGTGCACACATACACACGCGCCCCACACAGATTTCAACCTAAAATTCTTACTCAGAGCAGTTTTGTAAAATGAAGAAAAAGGAACTGTTAAGAAAAACAATATAAGACAGAAACATATCTACTTAAAGAACATTGCCCTCCTTGCTTACCCAGGCTGGTAAAATGGCCCTTTCATTGCAGCCGTGATGTCTTCAGTACTAGGGACTAAATCCAGGGCTCCACACATGCTACTGATTATTCTGCCACCAGCTTCATGCCTCCAAGTGCCTCTCTTCCTGGTGGTCCCCATCCCCATCACATGACTAAAAGATTTCCTTTCAAAGATTTTCTTGTTCAGAGATTTTGATACCGATGTCTTCAAAAGGGAGAAGGTATTTTTTTCCTTTCTAATGAGTAAGATTCTAGACTGTACCCATCACCTGCTGAGTTACTGGAAACAGACCAACAAGCAAGCTCCACAAGTGTTTTGCAGCCCGGCTCAACGTTGTACGCGCGGGGCACAGTTCTCCATAGCTCGCTCCTAGTCCTCTACAGTTCTTCACTAGAGCCAAGGAAGAGCTCCCAAAGTTCTCAACAGTTTGACAAAACACACGAAACTTTCTGAGTGGCAAATGAAGAGGTTACTGTATTACATTCAGAACAAACTTCACAAATTGAATGTTCTTCAGCTGATCTTTTTGTCTTAACTCTGCCTTTCAGTAAAGAAAATTGTGTCCTGAACTTTAGTTAAACTAGAAGCAAATTATATCTATTTAAGACAGAGAGCTGTTAAAACTCAAAGATCTACATAAAAGCAACTAATGAGCTTGAAGAAATTGTTCTTTTTGTGGAAGAATTACAATCTAAAAGCTTGAGCTTGTTTCACACAACGTGACCTTTAGTCCACCGATAAAATGCATGTAAATTAAGCTTGAATGTCAACTAGATTTAGCCAAGGATTCTTTTTTGATGCTGGGAGGGGGAGGGGGAAGGGGGAATGGGGCATGAGGAATGTAGAAGGAAAATATGTCTTAGACTTAAAAAATTTTTTTAAACCATGTAAGTGTATACTTTTGATGACTTGTTTTAGCGACTCCACCTTGGCAACCAACCATATCCTGGGGTACACAAGACCCCCAAAAAAGAAGTTGTTCTCATCGGGGGGTGGTGGCGCATGCCTTTAATCCCAGCAGAGGCAGATGGGTCTCTTGAGTTTGAGGCCAGCCTGGTCTACAAGAGCTAGTTCCAGGACAGGCTCCACAGCTACAGAGAAACCCTGTCTCAAAGAACCAAAAACAAACAAACAAACAAAGGAGTTGTTCTCCTTTTTCAGAAGTACCTTTTGCTCTGTCCTCTCCTCGGGAAGGCAAGAATTTTTTTGTTTTGTTTTGCTTTTTGAATGACACTAATAGGAATCAGTGGAAGTTAACAAGGCTTTCAGAGGTTCCTGCCTATGCTGTGCCATACAGAAGTGTGGGGAGCCAGGAAGCTCTGCACCTTGATAAAGTCTGTCTTGCTGCCACATGAAAGTAAACTATGATTTGCTATTTGTTTATTTGCTTATTTTCGGTGGTGCTGAGTATGGACACTGGGCCTTGTGCCTGCTAGGCACACACTCTGCCACCTAGTTACATCCCCCATCTCTTGTTTTGTTGTCACTGGTACCAAGAGTTAGGATATCTTGATGGCAGTCTAAGCTTCTATAGGTCACACAGTTTCCCAAAGTAGCAGCTGATTAAAATACAGCAGTGTACAAACTCCTGGAATTGCGGAAGGAATTTGGGAGCAAACAGTGACTCAGAGCTTGGAGCAAGAAGGCTCACAATTGCATAACACTATGGCTGGTTTTCAATCTCCCACCTCCCAGCTGTTGTGTTGAAGCAATGTGATAGCCTTTGGAAGTAGCAGGAGCAGAACAGTGGACACAGCAGACACGAAGGCAATGAGGACCCAAAAGCAAAGCCGTCAAGAGTGCGGTTAATGTCCTGTAAAGTTAAAATGGGTGTTTTGTTCCAGAAAGAATTTCACTATGTAGCCTTGGCTGTCTTAGAGTTCTCTACGTAGATCAGGCTGGTCTCAAACTCACAGTGTTCTGCCTCCCGAGTGATGGGGTTAAAGGTATGTGCATCATCACATCCAGCAGGGATAGAAAATGAGGCCTTGGAAAGCTTCTTACTTCTGTCTTTGGAGGACGTCACCTAGGAACTGGAATATTCTACTAGACCCTAAGTATGCTTTCACGTATAACCTCGGCCTCCCCCCCTGCTTGGGGCTGTGAGAGGTAAATTTCTGTTGCTTAAAAGCGACCCAGTCTCTGGTATTTTGTCACAGGAGTCTCAACAGTCTAAGACAGTGTTTCTTTTTTACTTGCTTGTAGTCCTGGGAATTGAATTAAAAATAGGGCTTTGCACATGTGTGGCATGAGCATTAGGATTAATAGCAGCAATGACTACTGAAGGCCTGACTGTGACAGCAGGTTCTGTTCTTAGCTTCAAAATTCCTAGAAACCCCATGAGATGGGCATTAGAGATGAAGAAAATGGGTCTTGGAGAAGTCAAAGATGCCCAAGTCCACCTGGTTACCCAGCCAAGAGTCCATTTGACTTCCACGTCTGCTGTGTTCATTCCTATATACTTCAGGAACCATTCAGGTATATAATTTGGATGGGGCCCTAGTAGTGAAAGAAAGATGCTGTATTGCTCAAATTAAGGGCAGGTACATGGGGGCTAAAGTCATAGCTGGGAGTCTAAGTCCATCACAGAGAGATCCTGGAACAATGTCACTGGGAGGATCTGTGGGCTGAGAACCTGCCCACAAAGACTCCTCTGTCCAGCACCCTCCGCCTGTGACCTAGTGCGCTGTGTGGTTCCAGATGGGCTCATCTGTGATCATTTTTTAAGGTTTATGTGGGTTTGAGTCCAAGACAAAAATCCATTCATTCTCAGCTTGAGCTCAGCAGGCTTTCTCTTATTGCCTTTGCCACTCTGGCTGGAAAGAGACTAGACCAACCCTGAGGTAGGCTTCATTAACTTCATTTTAGTAGCTCTGTGGGAACAGGTCCACATGGCTTCCTGCCACTCATTTGGTCAACAGATGTTTAGTCCTGACCCACTATTTCTTCCATGTGTAAAGGATCATGGCCACTTTGTACAGCTGTCCCACAGGTGTTGACAGCAGACCTCCTGCCACCAAACCCACAGATGCTCAAGTTTCTCGTGGCACAGCATTTGCATATAAGATGTGTATAACCTTCTACATACTTGAGACCATGTCTAGGCAAGTAGGGACAAGAAAAAAAATCTACATACATTTAATACAGAAATAATGGTTCTCAGCCAGGTATAGTGACAATGCTTATAATACTAGCTCTTCAGAGGCAGAAGCAGGTAGATCATGAAGTTCAAGGTTAAATTGGAAACCAGCTTTGTTACAGGAGACCTGTCCCAAAGAAGAAATAACCAGAGCTGGTGAAATGGTTCAGCTGGTGAAGTGATTGCTGAACAAAGTTTGTATCCTCAGCACCTATAAAAAGCTGAACATAGCGGTGTGCCTGTAATCCCGGCATGGTGCGGCTGAACACAGCATTGTGCCTGTAATCCCGGCATGGTGCGGCTGTACATAGCAGTGTGCTTGTAATCCCGGCATGGTGTGTAGCAGGTGTAGTGGAGGCAAAAGATCCCTGAGGCTTGCTGGCCAGTCAGTTTAGTCAAAAGAGTAAACTTCTGGTTCAAGGAGAGACCCTGTCTTAAAAGGGACAGGGAGTGGGGAGTGGCAGAGAAATGTACCTGACAGCCTCCTCTGGCTTCCACAGATGTGTTTATGCATTTATACACGTGTGTGCATGCAATACATACACAAGCACACACATTCATTCAGACACACAATAAACTGAAGAGCAACCGAGGCAGAGAGAGAGAGAGAGAGAGAGAGAGAGAGCATCCTTGATTATTTTTAATGTGTGGTGGATTGAATCTGTAGATATGGAGTTAGTGGATATTTAAGAGTCAAGTGCACCAACATGAAGTGTTTTCTTAGTGTGTATGCAAAGTCGGGTGCTCGTGAAGAAGAGTCTAAATTGGAGTGAAAGGGTCAGCTCTCTCCTGTCTTCCTCAACATGCCAGTATTGCCTGAGACACAGCCAGATTTCTGGGGGTGTTCAAAGTCTCAAGCCCACCAGACAAGATCCTAGCAGAGATGAAATTTCAAGTTCTCACTCCACCATTACCACCTAGGACGACTTCTGACATCCGAATACCCACGTAGTGCCAGGTGTCCCTGGACAAGGAAGAATACAGATACCCGCCTCCCAAGTCTGCATGTGGCTGTCTATTTGGCTACTCTCTCTTTCGTGCCCATCTGTAAGAAACTAATCTCCTATCAGGGTCCATTCCATAGGACAGGAGCACCTGAGGTATCTGCCGTCCCCTCTAACTGAACAGGACAGAATTTGAAGAGGGCTTACATTTAGGGTTAGTGAGTGGTTAGGCTCTGGCTCAACCTTAGCTGCTCTTGATTTGGGAAGCCAGTAGCTTGGCTTAGCCCACAGGCTCCCCCTCCAGAGTGTGGCCACACCCTCACAGTGGTTCTTGCAATCAGGGAACAATGCTGATTTAGCAGCTTGGGTTTACCAACCCCAGCACTTCTCCAGGGATGGCAGTATGCATGGGGTCAGCAAACTTCAGGAAAGCTATACAGGAGAAGCGTGAGGCTCCAGGGAGTCTGACACCTTCTGATGACCTCTGTGGGGACCTGCAGATAAAACCTGCACACACACACAGACACACACACACAAATAAAAATAGATCAAGTAGAAATACAACTCAAACCAAACAAAATGCCAAAATCACTTCTACCTCAACCATAACAGCAACCATATTAGTGGTTACTCTGAAGTGTTCAGAGTCAGGCTCGCAAATAACAAGTTTGCAACAGAGCTAAATAAAACAAGTTTGTTCAAACCCACGACTGTTACACACTCCTGGCTGGATGTCCTAAGATGGCCTCAAGCAATGTGAATGTTGGTTAGTCAAAATTGTGCCAAGCAACTAATTTCTTTCTTCTTTTTTCCTCTCTGATGCCAATATTTAAAAGCTGATATATTTCATATGAAAAGTCAGATGCTTTTACTTCTTCTGGAAAAAAAACTAAGAGCAGACTCTGGTTCCTGTGTGGCTGTCATCAGTGAGGACATATGCTGTACGCGTGTAAATGAGCTCCCCAGCGTCACGTATTGGAAACCTAACCTTCAAATCCATATGTTACTTGTATTTCAGTGTAGGGTCTTCATGAGGTGATTGAGCTTAAATGAAATAATGAGGGGAGATGTCCAGTGACTGCATTAGTGCCATTATGAGAGAGAGAGAGACAGAGAGACAGAGAGAAAGGGAAGAGAGAAGAGGAGAGAG
>LOJH01032287.1:3909-16587 GCA_001685095.1 Ellobius talpinus
CACACACACACACACACACACACACACACACACACACACACACACACGTTTAATTAAGTGAAAACTTTAGAAATTACTTGCAAACACTGGTTATTTTTAAAAGTATAAGAAATCCACCAAAATTTGAGCAGCTTTGCTTTTCCCCAAAATTGAGTATACATTTGTGTGATGAGAATTTTAGCTGTGAGCAATGAGACAGAGTCTCTACAGCTCTGATCATATCTGACAGAGTCCTGACTGGGTACATTAGTCTTTCCTGGGTAGGATATTAATTCTCACCTGAAGACTTCTCCAGCCAGGCTTGTTCTTCAGTAAGGCATTTGCTACCCTGTTATCCTTTCTTAAGGAAAACAAAGGAAACATCACTTATATTAGGGGAACAGCAATATTTGCATAGTTTTAATGAATATTTTCTCCAAATTAATAATATTAAAAAAATCTTTAACCCCTCAAGGTGAATGTACACATTTTTCAAAAAAGTTTTTATTTGTTTACTTATTTTGTCTGTGTGGATGTGTGTGTGTGTCTAAATTTATGTGCATTACATATTGGAAGATACCTTTGGAGTTCAGAAGAAAATAACAGATTCTCTAGAACTGCAGTTAAAGGTGATTGGGAGCTGCCTAATATGCAAGGGACCAAATCGTATCGTATGAGAGAATAATCTATTTTAAATAAAGAATTAAGTTTCAAGGCAAAGACTCCTTAAACCAATGTAACTGTGAAAGAATAAATACTCATTAACCATGAATCAAATCTTTAACTCCATGAATGAATTATATATACACATTCATACATACATACATACTTTTTAAATGAATAACTCCTTGAAACTCCAGGAGCAAAATTCTAATGGACTCTGCCCTTGGGCACCTGCTTAAGTTTCATACAAGATGAAATCCACAAGGTAGATTTTGACTCTCAGTTTCACAGTGAAAGCTTTGAAACTCCAGCAACAATATCCAGATGTTTCCATGAACTTATAATAAATTAAAAGAATAGTTTATCCACACTAATGGGATTTAATGAATAAAACAGTCCAACTGGCAATAAATGTAGTAACATATTCAAATGCTCTAAAAACATTTGAACATTTATGGGTACTGGTCCTACATACATCTTAGTCTAAGAGAAGGCAACAAAGCCAAGAGGACCATCACACAGAATCCAGGGAAGATGAGTACCCCAAGACAGGAGGCAAGAGGAGAGTTTCTCTGCATTTTTTGTTTAACTTATTCCTTGACAGATTGATAATGGCTACTCACATGAATGAGGGGAATCTTCTGTTTTCAGCACAGCAGTTCAAATGTTAGTCTTTTCATGAAACACCCAGAAAGAATGTCTTCCAAGCTATTTGGATATCCCTGAGTCCAGAGAGTCAAGTGGATACAGGAGGCAAATAATCTAATCTTCCTGCCATAGTAAACGTATTTGCAAGTTCCCATTGTGTATTTCATACATGTTTATGACAACAGCTATACCAACTCAGCGACCATTGAATCTGAGCAGTTTCTTCTGCTAACAAAGCACACAGTGTGCATGCGTGGGTTACATATATGTTCACATTCACAAAGACAGAATGCGAAGCTCTGTTCCTGTCTGTGAGTAGTGGAGCTCTGGGCAAATAAGTTAACATTTTCTACCTAGATTTCTTTGTATTCGACTCAAGACTAGTAAGACTTACTCTCAAATCTACTGTATCAATTGAATTAATTTATACAGATAAAGAACCAAACAGAGAGTAGATTTAAAAACCAAAGAGAAGTAGACTGCCAATCTCTTTGAAGAAGCCAGTGTCTGGCTGCCTACTTAGCTCCTCTGTCACAACGTCGTAACACCAAAAATGAGTTCCCTGCTGCATGAAACTCCTGAGTCCCAACAATGCATGAGTCTGTAGACCCTCATGCTCCAAATCCTTGACTTCCTTGACAACAAAGTCTGGATTTTGCTCAAAATAAATATGATTTTGAGAGACAATGCTTAGCTCCAAATCTAGGTGGTATGTATCAGAATGACACTAAAATAAGTTGATTCAATGCAATTTATGGATTTTTGTATGGTTATAGACAATGAAAGCTTGTTAGTGACTCCAATGATACTGTGCAAAAATGTGTATTTCCAACATAGTGTTACGTGCCGCAGGACACAGGCTCAGCATTTATGAGTACTTGCTGCTCTTGTGGAAGAGCCAGGTTCTGTTATCAGCACCCGGATGTCAGTTCACATTCACAGTTCCAGAAGATTCAGTGCCTTTTGACCTCTTTGGGTTTCTGGCCTGTTTGGACTGCTGCACACACATGATACACACACACATACTCAGGCATGCACATAAAAAAATACATGCATTTAACTTTAAAAAAAACCCTCTTATTTACTAAACTGATTTTTGAGGTTAAATTTTCAAATTTAATTCCAATAGTTTTCCTTTGACCTTCTTATCCCACCTTCAAATGCTAAAGGTTTTTTTTGAAATCCCTGTAGAGTGTGTATATAAAGTTTATTTTTTGGTTCTTCATAGATCAAAAAATTCTTGCATTGATTTAGTTATAAAAGATATGGCCGGGGCTGGAAAGATGGCTCAGTAGTTAAAAGCATTGCCTGCTCTTCCGAAGGTCCTGAGTTCAATTCCTAGCAACCACATGGTGGCTCACAATCATCTGCAATGAGGTCTGGTGCCCTCTTCAGACATGTATGTAGACAAAATATTGTATACATAATAAATAAATAAATAAATATTAAAAAAGATATGGCCGAATATGTAGCTTAATGACCATGACCTAGTTAATATCTTCCTTCCTTCCTCCCTCCATCCATCTCTTCCTCCCTCCCTCTCTTATTTTTTTCAGTGAACACTCATGCACAGCACTCCTGTGGGAAGGAAAGCTGGCTCCTTTCTGGGATTTGACTTGGTGTGTAAGGGTGAGTGCCTTTACCTGTTGAGCCAAATCAGTGGCCTTCTCTACTTTTACATCAACAAGAAAATTCAATTTAGCACCAGAAGTATAATTTCCTCTGATTTAAGGGGAGAATTCACAAATACATTTCTCTTTTCTATTTTTTGCCTCGAGGCAACAACTGTCACTCATGACTGGCTTGATGACCTTTGCTGGAGATTTTCAGGGGCAGCCCCAAACTGGAAAGCTCCTCCATTTGCTAAAAATGACCACTTTATTAGGGCTGGAGCTATGCTAAGACTTAACAAGTTTCTGTGTCAGTCTGGGTTTGCAAAGTGGTTTGAGTGACTTATTTATTTTTTTTAAAGAGATGAGTTATCTTTTAAGAATAAATGTCTCATTTCAAACTGCTGTTCAAATATTCTGAACTGTCATATCATATCCTCATATAAAATATACTTTTGTCCTTTCCTATAAATTTTCTACAACAGAATACAACATTATCCACTGAGTCTCTTTCTTTCTCTCTTCTTGAGATAATCACATCCTTGGAGCATTATAAGGAAAGACATGTATCCAAGCCACTATAATCCCCAGGAGTGTGATTGCCTTGTGGTAATTATACCCTCTTTCAAGATGCCTTATGCTATTATTATGGTGCCTTATTGCTCAAATACCACAGAGATATCACATAATGAAATTACCTTACCTTATCATGATTTAATAAATAATTTAGGAAGGATGGTTTCTGCAGAAATCCTGTTGATAGAAGCCAAGTATTCAAGGGGAGGAGGTTTGTGATATAGCTGGTGGTAATTTGCAGAACTGAAAGAAAGCAACTGAAACATTAGCACCAGATATTATGTCACCATGAGTGATTAAACAAATGCATGCAGCAGAATATATCAGAGTGTATATCAGCCTGCTCTCTGGGCATGGGGAGAACAGACTGCCCATCCAAGTGTGAACACTTGGCACTTACATGACTTTTGTGAGATGAGATGTCTGATATGTGTTGTCTGCCCCTGGACCTTCCTGTGCCTCTTCATCTAGTGTAATTGTTATAAAGGCGAATCAATATATGTTTGAAGCATGAGCTGCTATGTAAAGAATAAGCCTCCCATAGTCATTGACTTAATAACATTTAATGATTGTTTTTCTCACTTGCATTATTGGAGATGCTGCATTTCCTTTTAGCTTATTAAATATGTAACTACTGTATTGATCAGTGATCTAGCAGAGAATTCTGAGTTTTATTAAGAACTGTATGTACACGGAGAATGACCACCAACTGTATAATAACATGAATATTATTTATTTAAACCCTCGGTCTGGACGAGCAACTGTCTAGCTAAAACAGTGAGGCCCAGATTCTACAAGAGATACCCACACCAAAAATGAGATGGAGAACAAATGAGAAAGACATACAAAGTCTGACCTCTATGTGTGTGCACACATTTGTGTCTGTGCACCTACATACATGTTAGTATGTACATACACACACACTTGCAAAAAAGCAAAAACTTTAAAATTTGAAAATAAAAAAATGGAAAAAAGATACTAGAATGCAAGCAAAAAGTAGAAATGTGATCTGGAATATCAGACAAAGTGAATTGAAAGGCTGCAAGTACTAAAGAGGACACTGAAGGACTTCACACAAAGACAGAAAGAAAAATTTATGAAGAATATATAAAAGTCATAAAGTTGGATGCACCAGGAAGATAGCATCTAAAAATATAAAGCAAAATATTCAAAATGTACATTGACCTTGATAAAATGCAATTATGGGGAAAGATTTTATTGTATCACATTCAAGACTTGCACAGATATAACAGACAAGAAATAAGTGAAGGAGCAGAGACAGAATGCTGTGTCCAATAAACTAGACTTTATGGGTGGATACAC
This sequence comes from Ellobius talpinus, assembly GCA_001685095.1. Lineage (NCBI taxonomy): Eukaryota > Metazoa > Chordata > Mammalia > Rodentia > Cricetidae > Ellobius > Ellobius talpinus. The sequence continues at coordinate 8,709 of LOJH01032287.1, forward strand.
ACACCAGTTCAGTATTACAGAGCTGCATTTATGGTGAGAAGAAAACATTTTTGCTTATATCTATGATGTATTTATAATAATTATTAATATCCAAACCATAAATGAAATATTTCTGTTGAAGAGAATTTTTAGTCTACAATCTCTGATCACCATACAATGTAATTTTTAATGCAAAATATCTGTTTAATGTTCAGTTTTTATAAAATAATGTGTTCAAGTGCTCCTTGGGGATGAAGAAAGCAAAAACTGAAATTATCAGCAGTCTGAAAAGTAAAGACAAGTAAATATGCCTTTGATGGCTAGGATTGAAGGTCCACAATAAAATCTCTTCATTTTTAAAATCCCTTAATGAGGATCCTTGGAATTGGACACTTTCAGGTTACTTCAGTTGTTCCACCATATCTGGAGTGTCATACTGACCTCAGTTCACTGAGTTTGTTTGTCTCACCCCCTACCTGCACCCTCTGATTGCTTTGTTTCTGGGTGCCACACTCAAGTTTCCTAGCATGCCCCGGATAAAGAGATAATCAGTCATATAAACTTTTATTCTCAGCTCTATGTAAAGAAATTTTAAAACATAGATATAATGGTCAATGATCTAGGAGGAAACCCTTTACTATAGTGATGAAGTTTCTTACAATAGTCTGTTGATTAGGCAAAGTATATTTGTTCCATGAATTTTGGGAAGGAGAACAAAATCTTAAGTCATGACTCTCTCAAAGAGAAGAGGCAGAAGCAGACACAAACATTGTTTGGAGTCCCAAATCAAGTTACAAATACTGGTAACATAAAATGAGACTCTCAAAGTGCGAAACTGAGATTGGGCAAAGATCATAATGACACAATATGGAAGACACACAAGACGTGCTCAACTCAGTGAGATGAGGGTACAAAGATGAGCTGCAATCAACAAACTGGACTTTACTAAGCAAACTGTTAGAACAGGTGTTATGCCCAAATCTGCGAAGTCCCGCAAAAGCCAACAAGGAGACTGAGTCCTGTATGTAAAAGCAAAGAGCCTATTATCTTAAGTAAGTTTTCAAACTTAGTCTCTCCGCATGTCCAACGTATTGGAATAAATGGAGAGCCCCAAGCTCAGTTAGAATAGGGTTTTATAGTAATAAAGGTGGGGGTGAGGGGTTTCTGAGGTTTAGGATCCCTGATCTGCTGACATTTGTCTTAGGGTGTCCTCGTGAGTGTGTTTTGGCAGGTGGTCCTATCTACAGCAGTTGGAATGTTAGGCATTTCCTTTGAATGGNCGTATTGGAATAAATGGAGAGCCCCAAGCTCAGTTAGAATAGGGTTTTATAGTAATAAAGGTGGGGGTGAGGGGTTTCTGAGGTTTAGGATCCCTGATCTGCTGACATTTGTCTTAGGGTGTCCTCGTGAGTGTGTTTTGGCAGGTGGTCCTATCTACAGCAGTTGGAATGTTAGGCATTTCCTTTGAATGGTCTGTTTTTGGTTGGTGATTGGGTAATCTCAGCTTGTGGTTTTTCCTTCAACCAGGTATTACTTCAGGGTAAACCACTGAGACTCAGGTCTCCATTTAAATTTATCGATGGCTGAATCCTACTCTGACAGGTGATAATGGTTGGAAGTAAAGAACTTACTTTGGGTGACCCGCCCATACTTAGCTTATCATGGCTGACTCCCACACAGGCAAAAAGCCCACTGTTTATGAGAAGAGCTGTTTGCTAAGGTGAGCGCACTGGGTAAGATGGGTTTCAGTAATATCCTCAAACTAACAGCAAAGTAGTCTATTGATTGGCAGCTTTATCTTCCTGGGCTAGGATTTTCTGGAAACAACAGTGGAGCAATGTTGACATAAGGGGTTTGGATAGTCATTTCTGGCAATAAATGATGTCAGAAGTAGGTGTTTTCATCTTCAACCCAAAGGTACCCCAGGTGAGATAAAATACTCTTATGTCTTTCCAAATATGAGCCAGATAGCTGAGGACTGGAGAGAAGCGGGAACTTCCTCTGTGTTCACATTTAAGGAGAGCATAAACCAGTATTACAGGAAATCTTTCAGGACAGGGGATGAGGAGAGTAAAACTACCCAGTTTCTATTTCCTTTTGCTGAAGTTCAAGCAGTAGCATTAACTCCGACAACTCCAAATTTCCCAAATCCCGCACACCACAGCTGCCTGTGTATCTATGTAAACTCTAAATCGCGATACTGAAAATCAGGATCCAGAAATTCAGAACTCCTGAGCCAGAAAAGGTATTTCGAAGAAAGTAGGAAGGTTCAATATGGGTATATCAATTAAGTACAACTTACTGTAGCAATAGTCTGCAAAGCAAAAGGTAATGATTATTGTTGGGTCCAGTCCAACTGGTCCGTTCATTCCTGAGAAGCATAGTGTAGATTGAGGAAAGAAATAGAAAAGAGACAGAAGATAGAGTCGGGAGGTTTCCTGTAAATACTGTAACAAAAACCCTGAGTTTATCACTCACAGTTCTTACAGACCCCAGTCAAAAGGCAAGGGCTCAAAACTCCCATGATACAAAGAACAAGCAAGCGTGATTACCTCCTTACATCTCAAACCACCTGGTAACCATGCCCTGTCAAACATCCTGCTGTCTGGCTTTTGAGGATCAAAACATTCAGTAGCCACACCTTTGGTCAAGCATCCTGTTGTTCTTTGTCCTTGAGGAGCAAGAATAGGTTTGAGCTCTCTGACCTTCAGTCAAGATGGAACGGATCCAAAATTGTGGGCACTCACAGATGATTATCATAAATATTAAAGATGCATATGACACTAAAATTTCTCATTAAAATTTTCAGTGTCTTGAATTTCAAAATAATTATGCTCACTGAAAGAAGAGAAGCCCCAAACCTACAATAATGGTATCTAAAGGGTATATAGTATTATATTCAGTTTTCATTAAATCCTATTTTGAGAGCTGATTTAAAATCGCAGCATATTAATAGTTATTGTGCAAGAAGTGGGAAATATGGATTACAATGGGCATGAGGATATATTCATAATCACGACTTTGGCAATGATTTCACAGGTAGACACAGACATCCAAAGTTACAAAATTCTAAAATTTGATCATTTGTATATGATATTAGTTATAATTAGATCTTCTCCAGTATTAATTCTTACAAGGAGCTAATGGTTGTTGTGTATTTGATGGCATAGTTCCTGGGATAATATTGACAAACTAGATGTAACTAAGAAAGGTAAGTAGCAGATCAGACTAAAATCAAATAAACTGTATTTACCTTTGGCTCACTCTATATCTCTCTGTTCATATCCCTAATGGTAGAAAAGAAAAACTGGAATGGGTTCTTAACACTACAACCCTGGAAGAAACAATATTTTAATGGGGATGTCATGCTACAAAATGACACTTCGGATAAACACAAAGCTAAGTGGTCAACAAGAAAGGACTCACCATTTCTAAAGTGCTAGTCAATTTCAGAGTCTTAAGTAGAACCTGAATTTATTTGAAACTACTTTACAAATGTGAGGAAACATAGCTAGAGCTGGAGCATGAAATAGTACATCAATCAAAGATTCACAGGATGCCACAGACACCAGTGAAATGGGAGGTTAAATATCAGCCTTGCATAACTGTCCTTAACCCTTCTCTTTGCTCTCTCCCTTCTCCTCTACAAGGAGACCCTGTCTCCTTTATAAACTGCTCACAAAACACCATGTTAGAAGTTGAAATGCTTCTGCATCTGCTCTTTTTCACTGGTTAGCTGTGGGAAACTTGGTACCTCTTAACTCCTCAGCTCCTGAGGTAGAAAATGCATGCATGTAAGGAACACCTGCCCTACTTATTTTATAGGTCTGCTGTGAATTTGAAGTGAGATCGTGAATATAAAAGTGCTTTTGAGATTGCCGAGTGCTTTGCAGAGAAAGGGATTATTCTTTGCCTTTATAGTAGGAAAGATTTTATTTCTGAAAGCACTTAGAGCAATTTGGGTATTTACATAATAGCTCCGAGAGTGCTCTTGTAGCGGTAAGACACAGGGAAAGTATAGCTCCCCGCTTGTACATCCCTTTATATCATCTGCAGCCTCTATTTCATTGTCCTACACAAAGTGAGTACTAAGTAATTTTTGATCACATAATTTTGATTCCACGTTTGATTACTGAATGCCCTACTTATCAAGCACTTTCCTTAAATTACTGTAGAGTGCTAAGAATCTCTTCGTGCGAATGTGTTAACTTCTAAATTTCATGGAAAATTCTTGAAGGAGAGGAACCAAGGTATGCCTAAATAAAAAAAAATTGTTCAGCGCAATTTCTATCAAGTAATATACCTTCTGTAAAAGAATCTGTTATTTTTAATGAATAAGTTTGAAGTATTTCAATGAGTGAGTAACAGGGAACCATGCTATTGCTCAGCTTTGGAGAGGCCTGTATGTTTGGATATAAGTATTTGAAGTAGATTGTTTGCACAGACAAATTATTTTTTTAAAAAGATACACACGACCCTCTAAGAGAAGAATCACTACATTATACCATTTCTTTAATAAGTTTGATTTATAATGTACCATTTTCCCTTTGAAGAGAGACCCATGCTTACCGTATTCACTAAAGATACAGTTTGAAAGCTGAAATCCTGTCCCTCAGCTTCTGATGAACTTGACGATTCAGCTTTTGTTTTTCTCTTTCTGCACAAAGGGTCAAGTGAAGTGTCCCCAGAGGCAAAAAGGGTTTGAGACATAGCAGAAAACTGGAAATTTTGTTGCAGGAATCTAGGTGAGGTGTGATTAGAAACTTGAATTTCTGTGAGTCCTGGACGGTGTTTGCAAATGGAGTCTAGTGCACTTGATGTTCAGTCCTCAGCACTAAGCATTTCATGACCCATATTCATCACGCCGCTCAACACGAGACATTCAATTAAGTGTGCTCAGATTTTAATACTGAGCTAGATTGGCTATAAACCCAGGAACGCGTGCAGATCGTATTGTACTCCCCTCCGTCATCTTTTGTACTATACATTACTTTTCATGTGAGGCCGTAACTGCATGCTCCTTTATGAGCTCTTCCTTAGGAAACCCAGGCGGTCTCATTCCACCCCCTCAGCAGGATGCTCGCTGCAATCATCTGAGCAGACTAAACTTCTGGTGTCCTGTTGGTACTGCATAGAACTGTACTGCTGGAATTCCCTGCCATCACTGAAGATACACCCCATACCCCACTTGTCCTTCCTGGTCTATGATTTTAAGAAAAAACACTTTGTCTTATAAAATCCACATTCTAAATGTCCCATTGACTGCAACGTAGAGTAACTTTCATTCTTTGGGAAGGAATCCCACTCCCTTGCAATATGATATTACCAGGGCCAGTCCTCACCATCCGTAACAGATGGGACTTCCCTTCATTATTTCTGTTTCTTTGATTTGACACGAATACAATGTGACTAGGCGTCACTTCGGCCCACTAATGAAAACTCACCATTGAGGTTAATTTCTGACCCTCTTGCTCGTTGCTATAGCATCAGATAGTGTGGTATTGTTTCCATACCAGCCGGAAAAGCGGGTACCCCTCGAGGACTGCCTCGCACTGCACTGTATATCCCCATGTAGGGATGGTGAGTGTGATGTTGGTAAGGAAGGGCCCTTCTTTCTGAGACCAGAACAAGAGGCAGCACATACACAAAGTCTCAACGAACCTCTGAACATCACTACTCCCAACCCCCACCAATAGACGACTGGAAAAACAAAGCAAGGCAGTAAACGATATCGTTTTGTAAGGTGACAGGGTTCTATCAAGGCAAAAAATAACTGAAGTTGAATTAAGATTGAGATACCAGGGGGTCATAACGTCTAGCACCACTCCTCTTGCTCTAACTTCTGCAAACCAACTAGGAGAACAGAGATGTCTGTGTATGTGAGATCATCCCAGATAGCCCAGGGGGCTGAGAACGAAGAAGAAGCCAACAGATAAAACAGAGAACAAGTTTGTCTGCAAATGGGACATGATAACCCATGAAGAAGAATTAATAATTATTTACATTAATATAATACATTTGGTAATGAAGACTCTGACTAAATGCCAATGTAAGAGTTGCACAGTAGTGTTTATAAAGCTTAAAATAAAAGTAATAAACTTACCTCAGTGTCAGGTAAAAGAGTCTTCACAATATGAAGAAATCAGGGAAAACATCATAGAAGGAAAATTTAGAAAAAAATGAATCCTGGTATGACTAAAAATGTCAATGATTGAAAAACTGATGACAATGTTTTAGACTGACAATATCACACAGAAAAAAAGTGAAAATTCATATATTTTACAAAAGGAAGAATTATGCCAATGAGAAATAACCAATAATTTGACTAACAAAACATTTCAAAAGTTTCACATCAAAAGTGTCCAATGCTGTTAAATAATATGATTAAGATAAGGGGGGGTGAAAAACATTAGTATGGAAGTGTTTGCTACATACAAGAATGGAGAAGAATTTAAATTTTCCATAATGAGAGTAGATCACATACAAGAATCAAATCTCAAATTGATTCATTTTAACCAGCCATGAAAATCAAACTAGGATTAAGTGACATGTTCCAAATTCACAGAGAAATCTTTAATTCCACTATTCAGTAACTATTATTTAAATATTAATTTGGAATAAAGATATTTTAAACTTCACAAAGCTGCGTGTAAGACCTCAGGTGTGCAGAAACCCATGCTTTCCGGGATTCAGTTAAATTGAGATTCTCCATGAAAACTGGTTCAGCAAAGGGCAATGTGTTCCCCTAAGAAAATTCCAAATTATATATAAAACGTAAGTGATTAATCAAAATACCCAGAACCTTTAATAGATAACTTCTTTGAAAAGGCATGGTTTAAGCTACAATCCACAGAATCATGGGATTGGGGTATGGAGCTAGGGACTCAGGCATGGGCAGATAAACCTCCTTAAGAAAAGTTAAACAGAACAGATGGTTATAGATGGAAAGGGGATCAAGTGAGGATGGGGAGGGAAGAGGAGGATAAGGAAGGTAATTGGGAACACAGGGAGGCACAGTTAAAATTAAGGGCCATTTGAGGGTTAGTATGGAAGCCCAATACAGTAGATGCTTTCAAAAAAATATACATATTTCAAGATGATCTAAATGAAATCGCCAAATGATGGAGAAGACTAAGCCCCAGTTGGATATCTCTTGTTACCAAATGATGCTTCCAGTAAGAGGACTGGGTTGCACATAATTGAATTGTTGGCCAAAGAGGTCCTATGGGAACCCCCAAACAACCCAGGATGGCGCCAAGATTATAGACCTCTCTTTTTACTATGCAGGTCCTTTGCATATATATTACGGAGGAAACTCCAAGATGCCATTGAGATTATTTTATGTTGCTCATTTACTGCTGGGCATGCAGCCTACCTATAAGGGTAGTTTGTTTCCCTGTCTCATAAGGGCCTTTAAAAAATATTAAAAGTAAGGCAAAGGGTAACCAGCCTATAATGCACAATCCCAGAGAAGCTAGACAATAAGGAGAACCCTAAGAGGGACATACATGAATTCCCCTGGTAAGAGGGAATCTCTGGAGAAAATCTGGAGTGTGGAGGGAGAAAGAAGGGAAGATGGAAGGGGAGGAGAGAAAGGGCAGCAGGAGGAGAACATGAGGGAATGGAATGCTCAAGAAGGGGGAAGGATAGAAAGAGACAGAAAGGAAAGAGATATTTTGATTGAGGGAGCCATTAAGGGGCTAGTAAGAAACATGGCACTAGCAAATTTCCTAGGAATCCACAAGGATGACCCCAGCTAAGACTCTAAGCCACAGTGGAGAGAATGCCTAAACTGGCTTTCCCCTGTAATCTGATTGATGACCACCTTAATTGTCATCATAGGACCTTCCTCCAGCAACTGATGGAATCAGATACAGAGATCCACAGCAGAGCACTGGAC
>LOJH01032288.1:5252-16587 GCA_001685095.1 Ellobius talpinus
GACCTTTGGAAGAGCAGGCAATGCTCTTAACGTCTGAGCCATCTCTCCAGCCCCCAGGACATTAGTATTTTGAATAGTCAAAGAGTTAAATATTTTTATGAGAATTAGGTCATAAAGATAGAACCTGAAAATGTCTTTGACATTAGTATAATTCTTTTTCTCTAATGGTATTTCTCACGTGCTAACTTGTGACTGATTGCTTGGTTTCTTTGAGATTCTTGGAAGATTTGTGAAGTGAACAGAAAGCTGGATGTGGTGGGTAACACCTACAATAGTGGCATTCTGGAGGCCAGTGCAGGAGTATTGTAGCAAGTTCAAGACTACTGTGCAAGACCCTGTCTAAAATAAAAGAAAGAAAAGGAGGTTCTGAGGGAGATGACTCAGGGGTTAAGTGCTCTTTTTGGTCTTGGAGAGGACTGGGGTTTGTTTCCCAGCACTCACATGGCAGCTGACAACTGTCTGTTAATTCAGCACCAAGAGATCCAACGTCTTCTTCTGACCTCCATGTGCACCAGACACATATGTGATACACAGATAAATATGCAGGCAAGACATTCATACACATAAAAATGAGATCTTTAGGGGAAAAAAGTAAACATATGACTTTCCAGTCAGTCTCTAGCCCACCTTAAGCACTGTTGCATCTATAATTTAACTATAGTTCCTTCTGTGCCTATAATTTTTTTTTCCAAAAGAGGTTCACAATAGCCATCTGTCCTTGAACCCAATATCCTCCCTCACCCAAGTGCTGGGTTTACATGGGGACATTACTGTAGCTTGCTTTTTTTTAAAAAGAAAGAAAGAAAAGATTTTATTTATTCATTATGTATATAATATTCTACTTGTAAGTCATGCCAGAAGAGGATACCAGATCTTAGTATGGATGGTTGTGAGCCACCATATGGTTGCTGGGAATTGAACTCAGGACCTCTGGAAGAGCAGCCAATGCTCTTAACTGCTGAGCCATCTCTCCAGCCCCTTTTTCCTATTCATAGTACTCTACAGTAATTGTGTATGTGTTGTATCTGCTTGTTTGCTTTGTAAATGTTTTTATTTATTCTTTAAGAATTTCCTGACAGTCTGTCTTGGTACACAACAATCTCATTGAGGGTATAAGTGAGGTTTTTTTTGAGTTTTTTATACTATAATGCCTTACAGAATTCAAATGAGTAGTAAAAGAGATCATGAAGGTGAAGAAGTCAGCAAAGGCTCTTAATGTTCTGTACTCAACTGAATCTTCTTATTCTGGCTTTCTTCTAGTAAGCAATGGCATCAACCATTCCCCTCCTACCCTGAATGGTGCTCCATCACCACCACAGAGATTCAGCAATGGTCCTGCCTCTTCCACATCATCTACCCTAACAAATCAACAGTTGCCAGCTACTTGTGGTGCTCGGCAGCTCAGCAAGTTGAAACGCTTTCTTACGACTCTGCAACAGTTTGGCAATGACATCTCACCTGAGATTGGCGAGAAGGTTCGGACTCTTGTTCTAGCATTGGTGGTAAGTGTGGCTTTACCTTCACCCACTGCCTAAGAAGTTATGATATTCCTGCTCATTCCCAAACCATGTAGGTATTATGGACTATATTAGTTTTACAAAATTTTTAAAAACTGTTGAATTACAGATTTCATAGAAATATTTATTTGCCAAAGAATCTATAATGTGTCTTATTAGCTAAGGTACAGATTTAATTCCAGTAAGCAGCTTTGAATTTGACTTAAGCAGCTTTCAGCAGGCCTGCTGCAGTCCAGCCAAGTTAATAGAAGGTTGTTTGTGTGTCAGAATATTCAGGAGCTGGTGCATTATTTGCGAACCAATTTTAGTTTTCAAAACAGTATTTTGTCAAATTAGAAGTTCAATGTTCTAAATAAATAGTTTCTATGCAGTCACTGTTGTTGAGCTCCATGTGCATGGTTTCTTTAGTTTTCCTGTACTGATCATAGTGAGCCTGCTCTTAAGGGTTAACTTTCTGTATTGCCATCTGGTGAGACTGAATAATCTCAATTTATAAGGGAAATACTGCCAGTTCTTGTGTTTCCAAATGAAATACTCTTAAGATTCACTCCTGATAAAAACATTCTGTTTTCTTTCCCACTAGTGCTAGTCCTTAAAGTGGATTTCTTCTCAAAATATAATTTAGGAAAACCCCTGGGGTTCTCCAGTATAATGGAGGGCAGGACATGGAACACAGTTGGTAGAGAGTACTTGCCTAGTATCCACAGCCCTGGGTACAGTTCCAGTACTCTGGATATTTACACAGAAAGATGAGAAGTTCAAAATCATTCTGAGTTATGTAGTTTCAGTCCAGCAAGGCAGTGTATGAGACCCTATCTCCAACGAAAACCAAACAGGGTCTGGTATAAGAAAGCTGGTCTTGAACTCTGTATTCCAGGACCTTGAACTCTTGATCTCCTTTCTCTACCTCCTTAGTGCAAAGATTTCAGGCATGAGCTACTGTTATTTTGTTGTACTGCTTTATTATACCACAATTTATATATTTTGGCTTTTGATAAACATTTGAATTATTTATGCATTGGGGCAGTGTGTCAAGGGTCCCTATTGCCGCCCTATTTGTAGATTGATTACTTTTTCTAGACTTGACATATGGTGGTGCTCACAGCTAACATTCATTCCAGAGATAATAAAAATAGGCAGATTGTGAAGGAGATCGACATGGGCAGATTCTGGAGGAATCCATGTGCTGGCTTCCTTAATATTCTCCCCATCTCATCATTACGCAGAATACACTCTCCCCAAAGCAAAGAAAATTATGCAGTGCTTCTGCCCAAAGAATCCTGTAAAGACTCTGAATGTGGCTGGGTCTTGTTAATCATCTATGCCTAGCTCATCTTTTGGAATCCAGTGTAACAGTGAACCATTTCTATCACTTGGAGAAAGTATGAAGTTTATTTTTGTTGTATGTATATGAGTGTTCTGCTTGTATATATCTATGCACACCATGTGTGTTCAATGTCAGAGGATGTCAGAAAGCATGTGTGTTGTGTTCCCTGGGACTGAAGTTACAGATCATTGTAAGCTGCTATGTGGGTGCTGGGAATTGAATTCAGGAAGAGCAACCAATACTCATACCATTGAGCCATCTCTTCAGCTCCAAGATGTATTTATTTTTATTTTATATGTGTGGGTATTCCACCTGCATGTATGGATGTGCACCACAATTGTGTAAATGCTCGAAGAGCTAGAAAAGTGTGTTATATCCTCAGGGTCTCCTTTGCTTGTGTTGAGTTGGTTTTCCTCAGCCTTTCCAGCTCTCACTTGCTCTGCTGCTGTATCTGTGGAGCTTAGTGGTTGTGAGAGCCCATTTTTGTCACTTTGAGGGTTGTGGTGCAGTAAATTGGCATTGTTGTGCCATTACTATCACCAGTACCACTACCACCATTCAACTTCAGAGCTATTTTCATCTAGTTATTTTTTCTAGGTTATGTTTCATGTAACCCCAGCTAACTTTACTGTGTAGCTGAAGGTGACTTTTAACTACATAATTTTCTGCCTCTACCTTTCCAATGCTGGGATTATAATCATGCACCACCATGTTCATCTTATGTAGGACTAGGGATCATATTCAGGCCTTTGTGTATGCCAGGCAAACACTCTACGAACAGAGCTACACCCCAACCTTTTCATGGTTCAACAATGATGTAATGAATGTGTTGTTTTGTTTTTTGTTTTCTGAGTCAAGGTTTCTCGGTGTAACAGTCCTGGCTGTCTTGGAACTCAATTTGTAGACCAGGCTGACCTAGAACTCACAGAGATCCCTTGCCTCTGCCTCCTAAGTCCTGAAATTAAGAGCATTGCACCAGGCTGAAAATGCATTTCTAAAGGTTAAGGCATTTTCTACTATCTATGTATACAACATTTTATTTATCCATTTGTCCTGTGTGAGGAACACTAAGTTGTTGCTTCTACATTTTCAGTAAGGGAAAGTTTTATGTCATTGTACAAGTTTTGCCATCCACATTCTCAGATCAGCTAATAGTCCGCTCATCCAGAAAGCCTAGCTTTTCTTGTCCCTTTTCTTTATACATTATTTTTATTCTATTTTAATTTTTATTTATTAGTGTGTGTGTGGGTATGGGTGTGTTCCAGAGTTCTGATGCCCTCTTCTGGCCTCTACACACTTTACATGTACATACATGCAGCCAGGACTCATATACACTAAACAAAAATCTTTCGGTTTACAATGAGATGTTAGCAGTGAAGATTTAAGGAACGGCCTGTTGAGTATAACCTTTCTAAGTTTTTGTTTATCTTAAGGTTATAAAGTTATAGTTAGCTATAATTTTATGTGAATGATTGCTTTGTTTCCTTATAGGTCTGTGTACCACATGCGTGTCTGGTTCTTCCAGAGGTTAGAGGAAGGCACTAGATCCCCTTAAGACTGGAGTTTTAGCTGATTGTGAGCCACCATGTGTGCTGGGAATAGAACCAGTGTCTTAACTGCTTAGCCATGTATCCATCCCCTCTAATTGGTTTTTGCAACTTTGTTAGACTCTAATTTTAATCTCAAAAAATATTGTAAAGCTATGCCTAGTTTTTTATGTCTATTATTCCAGCATTCAGTTAGCTGTTCCAGACCAGCCTTAGTGCCATAGAGAGATCCTGTTCCCACCAAACAAAGTGTGGGGGACTATCTCTGTCCCTGCACTTTATCTTCTAAGTCCATTGTAGATATTTCCTTGAGACTAAATCTCCTAACATCCTACCCTTTGGATTTTCTGTCTCCTCAAAATAACAATTTCTGAACCTTTAAACAAATTACTACGTGTAAAGCCAGATGTAGTAGTGCACACTTTAATCCTTTCACTCTGGAGGCAGAGTCAGGAGGATCTCTTGAGTCAGCCAAGGGTTACATAGTGAGGCCCTATCTCAAAAATCAAAACTAACAAATAGATCAAAACAGTACATTTATCTAATGTGAGTGTGTGTACACTTTGTGCCACTGTGAATGCATGGAAGTCAGAGGACAGCTGCAGGAGATGGCTGGTTTGGCAGCAAGCATCTTTACCCACTGAGTCAGCTTACTATTACAAATACAAACAACTTTGTTGTCTGCTTTCCTGCTGAACTGTGCATTCTTTAGAGAGGGGGAAAACAACTAAACTAAACAAAAAGTAAATAGTTATGCTCTTTGTGCTGTAACAGCTGCCTTGAAGGCAGTCAGTCTGCTATGACAGCTCATTCCTCCAAGATCCAGTCTGCCCTATTTTGTCCAAACATGTGGCCTTGAGTCTGTTCCTCTGGCATGAGTCATTTATTTTCTGCTCCAAATCTGTATTATTACTTTGTTCATCCATAGGGAAATTTTAGATCATTCCTTTGGTCTTTCCATACATTTAATCTACTTCTTTTTGCTGTTGTACCAGTTTTGGATGTTAAACATTATTTGTCTTTTCAGAACTCAACAGTGACAATTGAAGAATTCCATTGCAAGCTCCAAGAGGCTACAAACTTTCCTCTTCGACCATTTGTGATTCCATTTCTTAAGGTAATTGTTAATTCTGAGAGGCATTCATTTCAATTTGTCCTCAGCCTTTCCTCAAGATCTGCTGACCCCTGCCCTGTGATTTTAGAACAGCTTGCCGCAGTTCATATCTTTGTTTTATTTGGGCTGGTAGGCAAACAGCATGTAAATTAGCTTCATGCATGATGAGAATTGCAGTTCTCTGAATGATTTCTGTTTGCAAACACTGTAGTTAGCATACAGGAGCAAGTAAAGGAATAAAGAGAAGAAAGATGACTGAAATATGCAAGTGTGTGAAAGTGGAGGAAATACCACTAAATCCTCTGGGTGTGATCTGAGGATGGAAAGTCTGTGTTCATAGCTGAGAGGAAGAGGACCCCCCCTGCCCTTTACAAAGAGAGGCTTGGTAATTGTGTCAGGAAGACTGTGTTTCCTCAAACCCCAGATAATACAGTCTAATCAATGTTATCTAGAATTAGTATTTCCTACATACCTTTTGGGCACCCGGTTCTAAATTACCATGCCCACTTTGTTAAAAGTGTTCCGTTCTGAAGTAATCTACGCCCACAGATGAGCTGTAAAAGGACATAATTCCAAACGAGTTTTCCTAAATTTCCAAATTAAGAATTTCCTTTTTTCTTGGTACTAGGGATCCAGCTTTAGGCTTCAAGCCTGCCAAATAAGTGCTCTCTCCAGGAATTGTGTCCAGAGTCCTTAAATCAAGATGTTGACATTTAGACAACACTTGCTGTCTCGTGTACAGACTTTATATTTACTAATATCCCACTAATGTTCTTCACAGCAAAATTAAGCCTTTTTGTGTGTGGTTTAATAAATTGATAAATTCCTCCATCATATAACAGTCTAGTAAAGGGAGTTTGGAGTGGGGACCTCTCTTCCCTTATCATTCAAGACCAGAGACTGAGGAAAAGTCCAAAATCTTTAATCTGTGGCTTAATAAATAATTGAGCACAAATCCGGATGGCTGAAGGGTGAGGTAGACAGAGAGAGCTAGAGAGAATGCTTGCATAAAGGGTTTTGAAAAAGCCAGTGTCTGTTTATGACTCTGTGTCTCTGCCCCCTCATTATACAGGACTCAGTCACATGGTATCACCTAATTATAGCAGAGAATAGAAAATCTAGGCTAGATTGTAGGAGAAAAGAGCTTGTTACATGTCTCATCAGTTCCTGCCACAGGTGCTATTTGAGGGCTGCTGCTTTTCCTCTTCCCTACTGGCCTCTCTCACACAACTGTGGTCAGTATGGGGAGGCCCTTATGACCTCCCACTGTGGAAACAACTTCCTGGTGCATCACAGACTAGTCTATGTGCTTTTTGCTCTTGCTTTTTTTACTTTGCTAACATATGTAGTATCTGAAAAGGGCTTAACGGATCAGTAGTCACTGATAAGGAGCATAAGGAATAAATGTGGCATGGCACCAAAACACACAAATTCAAGATTCTTGTCTGCCCAGAACACCAGTTCTATAGTGATAGGTCATTTCTGCGCTTGATGCCCTTAGAAGACAAGAGCTTTTGTTTGGAAGACTTGGCACCATTAGTAATGCTTCTGCCATGTAGATGCATTCTAAAAGACTTGTTGTTGTTCTGGTTTTGTTTTTTTGGGACAGGGTTTCTTCTGTGTAGCCTTGGCTACCCTGGAACTCACTCTGTAGACCAGACTAGCCTCAAACTCACAGAGATCCACCCGCCTCTGCCTCCCTGGTGCTGGCATTAAAGGTGTGCACCATTATGCATCTGCTTCCCTAGTGAAGAACCGTGTTTTTTGTTGACCATGTGTAGCATGATCCTGGGTCTGTAGTTAATCGTGGTTACACATTGCATGCAGTATTAATCAGGAACAATTTCTCAACTTTTAATGAGTATTACTTTTTATTTTTAATTGTGTATTTGAGTGTCTGTGTGTATATGTACATGTGATTGTTGGGTGCCTGTGGAGGCCAGAGGAAGTTGTTGGATCCCCTGGACCTGGCTTTACTGCTAGTTTCGAACCACCTGATAATGGGTGCTGGGAATTTAACTTGAGTCCTCTTCAAGAACAATGCTCTTTAAGTGTGAGCCATCTTTCTAGCCCCAAGAGCTAGATGGTTTAAAGGGCATTGATTGCAAAGAAGCTCAGCTTGCTTTTTTCTGGAACTTTCTCACCTTGAAGCTTAAAGTCATTTGATATATTTTAGTTAAGGATTGCAGATAGGTTAGTGTATGGTGTTGCATGCCTATAATCCTGGCATCCCAAGAGGCAGAGGCAGAAGTACTGTCTCTAGTTCAAGGTCAACCTGTCCATGTAGCAAATTCCTAGCTAACTAATGCTACATAGCAAGATCATCTAAAAAACCAAAAACAATATATCTGTGTAAATAATTATCACCACCAAAAAAATAATTAAAAGAATTGCAGTAAGTGGTAGCACTGCATGGTGCATAGGATACAGGTACAATTGCTTCCTCCACTGCTGCCTTTTCTTCCCTTGAGAATTTAGGAGAGCTGGTTGTCTGTCATGACTTTTGTATAAAGTTACTATTTTCTCTAGTTGAATAATTGTTTTCCTATGTGGCATGGTGACACACAGTCGTAGTACTTGGGAGGCTTGAGGCAGGAGGATCACAGGTTGTAGTTCAGCCTGGGCTACAAAGGTCCTTTCTCAAAAAACGAACAGAGAAGTGCTACCAGAACTTGGAAATTCGCTCTCACACACAAAGCTCTGAGTAGCATTGCCAATTTAAAACTAATAACAGGGGCTGGAGAGATGGCTCAAGGGTTACGAGCACTGCCTGCTCTTCCAGAGATCCCAGGTTCAATTTCCAGCACCCACATGGCATCTTATAACTGTCTATAACTCCTGTTCCAGGGGATCTGACACCTTCACACAAACATACATGCAGGTAAAATATGGATGTGCCCCCCCCAAAAACTAATAACAATAAAGATTATTTTCCCATCCAGGCCGTGGTGGCACACGCCGCCTTTAATCTTAGCACTCAGGAGGAAGAGGCAGGGGGATCTCTGTGCGTTCAAGGCCAAACTGATCTGCAGAGTTAGTTCCAGGACATCTAGGTCTACACAGAAATCCTGTCTTGAAAACAATAAAGATTATTTTCCCGAATAGGTAACACAATAGATAACATTCATAGGTCGCAATTATTACTCTTTAAAATATTTTTAAGGGTGTGTCTGTGTGTGTTGGGTGTGTACTTTTATGTACATATACCAGAAGAAGTGTTATATCTTGTGGAGTTGGAGTTTCAGACATTTTTGGCAATGTAATCTCAATCTTCTGTAAGAACAGCAGATACCCTAGTTGCTGAGCCATCTCTCCAGCCCCACAGATCAGTTACTGAAAATGTAAACACAAAACTTATTCTAAGGTGACTCTCCCAGAAACAATTCATGTCAAATACAACAGTTATTTTTACTTACATCAGCTATTCTTTTTTACACAGGGAAAATGAAAAGGAAATGAAAGAGTTTTGTTGTCAACTAGTTTGAACAAATCTAGCCCACCATGTGGTTTTCTAACACTAAGAATGCTTTACACAGATGAACATTTGCAGTTGATTTAGTGTGAGGAAAACCCACTTGAAATCCAGATAAACTAAATAATACCCCTTCTCCCTGAAAAAACATGCTGTTACTTTTATTAGTAAATTTGTACTACAAATTTATTTTGTTCAGTTAAGATATTTTGGATTTTATTTTTTCATGTATGAGATAAATACTTAGAATTAATTCTGTGTCTTAGCTAACAAAGTCTGCTGTTACTTTGGCCAAACAAATAATGCCCCTTTTGCTCTTCTTTAACTTTCATTTCCTAAGAAAATGTTCTTTTTTAATTTGAATTGGAAGGGCTATCACAGCACATATGTGGAGATCAAAGGATAATTTGCAGGAGTTGGTTCTTGGCTTCTACCACATGGATCCCTAGTATTAAACTCAGATTATTAGTCTCAGCAGCAAGTGCCTTCACCCACTGAGCCATCCAACCCCAAGAAAATGTTAAAGCATCAAAATAATATATCCCTTTCCAAAATACTGATATTAGTTTGTTTTTGTTCATTGAGACTCAGCTTCTTTATATAGATAGCCCAGACTGGCCTGGAATTTGTGGTCCTCCAGTTTCAGCCTCCTGAGTGCTCAAACTAGAGGTGTAGGATATCTTGCCAGGCCTATTACCTGTTCTTAGAACCATTTTGGACTGTAGCCGAGCAGGTCAGCCAGGAAGAGGTTCTGGTCTGGACTGTGCATGCCTGAATTTGACTGTGCTTTTGACAGCATGGAAATCTCGGTAGCTGAAAGCACTCCAGCCATGGAGCGGCTAAGCTGCATGGACCCTGGTTGTCTGTCTGTCTGTCTGTCTCTCTTTCTCTTTGAGACACAGTTTCTCTGCATAGCCCTAGTTGTCCCGAAACTCACTCTATAGGCCAGGCTGGCCTCGATCTCACATAGATCCACCTGCCTCTGCTTTCCTAGAGCTGGGATTAAAGACATGCACCACCACTGCCAGGCTTGTCTTTTCTTTATATCTGAATCTATAGACAGTTATTTACTGAGACTCTAGAATCAAGAAACAGTTTATGAAATTTGTGGTAATAGTACATAATTATCTATGTTTTTCTGTATTCACCAAAGGACACATGTCACAAATGTAAAGGTCTGGCATGTTTTTTTTTAATTAAGTTTTTACAGTTGTAAGATTGAAATTCTAGACCAGACTTAAGAAGTGTTTCATATTGTCAGATTCTCTATTCTTAACTGTGTTCTTTGGAAAACAGCATGAGGTAGGTTGTTACGGCAGCTTTTTGGCTAGCATTTTCGTTTTTGTCAATTTATTTCTGCTTTAAACAGCCACTAATTATGGTGCCTGCTAAATTAACCCTCAGTGAGGGGTGACTACTTGCATGTATTAAAACTTCTCATTTGCTCATTTGTTCTTTGAGGTAAAGGCATTCATTATAGGCTCTCCCTGAATTATGTTTAAATTTGGGGGGGGAATCTTTTATTTATATATATGTATATAATTTACACACACACACATATATATACACACATACACAGAGAGAGAGAATTAGGATTCTGAAGTTTAAAAGTATAGGGAATTTTTGTGGTTTTGTTTTTTTATAATTTATTTTTATGTGCATTGGCATTTTGCCTGCATGTATTTCTGTGTTACATTGTCAGATCTTGGAGTTACATTGGAGTTACAGATAGTTGTGAACTGCCATGTGGGTGCTGGGGATTGAACCTGGGTCCTCTGAAAGAGTCAGTGCTCTTAAGTGATGAACCATCTCCTCAGCCTATTTTGTTTTTAATCTACCAATAGTTTTCTTGGTATGAGAAGGAAAAATAGCAGAACATAATTTTCCTTTTCCAAATTATCTTATTCCTAGCACTCCTCTTCAAACTGTATTTCCACAGTAATCCTGCTTTGCAGGCTTCCAAAATCTCTCTGGAGAACCCTAAGAGAAAGTTGAGTGCCACCATCAGAGAAGGGTTGTGATTCAGAAGAGACAAGCCAGGGCTTGTAATTCTCCTTTTTAGGCAGTAGGTAATTCTCTAACTGGCTCGTCTTCAAGAAAATGTGTATTTTAGGTACTGGAGATGTGGTTTAGTAATAGTGTTTGCCATGTCTGCATTTGGCCCTAGTCCTATTTCCCAGACTGAACAGTTCTTGCTGAAAATGTCTGTTTTAGGGCTAGAGAGACAGCCCAGTGCTTAGAGTCCTTGTTTCTCTTATGGAGGATCTCAGTTTAATGTACAGCACCAATAGTGCTGTGGCCCACAACCCCTTGTAACTCCAGCTCCAGGGCATCTGCACTCACATACACAAACACACA
>LOJH01032290.1:1491-15904 GCA_001685095.1 Ellobius talpinus
ACACACACACACACACACACACACACACACACACACACATACACACATCTTCATTCCTTCCAGAACAGTTACAGATTCTCTACCGCCCCATGGAATACATGTTCCTATCCACATGTCCTCCTATCCAGGTTCTCCAAAGCTTTTTTTTTTTTTTTACTGGTTTTTAGAAACAGTGTTTGTGCAGCCCTGGCTGTCCTAAACTCTCTTTGTAGACCAGGCTGGCCTCAAACTCACAGAGATCTACCCGCCTCTGCCTCCCAAGTACTGGGATTAAAAGTGTGCACCACCACCGTCTAGCCTCTCTAATGCTTTGATGAGACCAAATGAAGCCTGTCTCAAGGGTGGGAATCCATCAGGTTAGAAGTCCTGCATGGGGACTCAGAGAGCTGTGTGAGAGGTCCTCTCTGCCTTCCTGTCACTCACTGAGTTCTGGAAGTTCTCCATTTCCGAAGCCATGTGTTGCCCAGAACAATGGTTATTGGTGCTGACTCCTGTTAGGAATGTCATTCTCAGCTACAGAAATTCCGAGGTAGGGGTGCAGCCACAGGTGGCTGGTATTTCAAAGCACCCCTGTGCCTCTAACAGGCAGCCAGGATAAGGACACACAAGACTGGATGCTCTGTTGGGCCAGTGTGGTCGTTTGAATAAGGATGGCACCATAGGCTCATAGGTTTGAATACTTTGTCACCAGGGAGTGGGCACTATTTGAAAGAATTAAAGGGGTGCGGCCTTACTGAAGGAAATGTGTCACTGGGGGTGGGCTTTGAGGTTCCAAGCTCAGAGCCTCTCTTCCAGCTGCCTGTGGATCCAGATGTAGAGCTCTTTGCTATCTTGTCTCCTGTGTGCTGCCATGCTCCCCACCATGAGGATGATGGACCAAACCTCTGAACTGTAAGTCAGCCCCCAAATAAATGTTTTCCCTTATAAAGGTTGCTGAGGTCTTGGTGTCTCTTCACAGCAACAGAGCCCTGACTAGGACACCCAGCCTTCCTAGTATTGTCTTCTGGGCAAGATGTGGTCTGTGCCTAGTAAAGGAAGCTGCCTTCAGGGTGGAAAGCTTCAGTTCTGTCCCCTGTGACCTTGACAAGTTCACCTCCACCCCACATCAACTTGCCCCTTTCAAATTCTATGAATCTAAGTCTCTTAAAACTATGGTCCTAATGCCAAGTTAAGAATTCCCAAAGAGTTGAGTATCCATCCCAGATTTCTGCTTGAGTCCCTGGCTGGCTCCCCTCAGTGATGAACCATGATGTGGAAGTATAAACCAAACAAAATTCTTTCCTCCCCAGCTTTGGCTGTGGTGTTTTGTCACAGCTACCATAACCCTGACTGAGACCATAGGGGTCTCGTGGCTGTGAAGGAGGGTTGTGGCTTGAGTTTGGTGGTTGTGGGTTACAGTTGTCATTACTGAGAGGTGGCTGTTGCTGAGGAGAGAGTCAGATTTTTAATTTGTTTTAGTTTTGAGACAGGATCTTGTGTAGCTCTGGCTGAAGTTGAACTCATTAAGTAGCTGAGGATGACCTTGAACTCCCGACCCTTCTTACTATACTTCACCCAGGCTGGGATTACAGGCTTGGCCACCGAGTACCTCTCAAGGTCAGGTTTTGACTAAGGGTGAAAACTAGGGTCAAGTTCATTACCAAACACAGACCACTGCCTTATTCTGCGTCATCGACTCCACCTTCTGAGACGTGCACAGAATCCAGTCAGGGGCAACTTTGTTATCCTCTGAGCAACACTTTGTTAATAGCCTCAACTTAATCTCCTGTTGGTGGTTAGTCTTTTTTATTTTCTTTTGTAACTTTAATTTGTTCTTTGATAATTTCACACATGCATATTGCGTGTTCTATGCCCAGTCGCCCTCACATACTCCTCTCTCCCTCCCACTCTTGTATGAGACCCTATCTTGGGTAGACCAGGCAGGCCTCAATCTCCTGATCATTCTGACTATACCTGATCTTGCAGCCACAGATCCCAGCTCAAGCCCCTGCTGACCCCCTCCACCCCCAAATGCTCCCTTTCTCACAGTCATGTCGTTCTGCTTTCTCTAGTGACACACTGAATTTAACTAAGGCCATCTGTACAGCTGTGGGCCCGGAGCACCCAATGGCGCCTGCAGCCTCAGCAGAGGGTGGCGGCAGTGGTGGGGTTCTGTGGGACCTTCTTCACCCACGCTAACTTTCTTTAATCTTTTGATTCTTTTTGCTAGAGGTTTTTGTTTTGGTTTGTTTCGCTGGAGGGCTCTGGAAGCCACGATAGCAAAGCCCTTGCCTTTCTTCTTCCGGCTTTATTCGGTTTGCTCACTCATGTGACAGGAGGGAGGGTAGGCTCACAGGCACAGTGACATCTTACTGGCTTCAGGATGACAATCCCTCACCCCTTTTGTACCTTCGACCCCTGCCTGCTTCCTGTTTGCTCTAATGCCTTTGTAAACAGCTCCCCTGCAGTAAGTCCACTCACAGATCTGCTGCTGAATCCCAGAGCAATATTCTCACCAAGACTGAAAGGGACTTTGTGATTCAGCCCCTGCTGCTCTGTCTTCTGCCCCCACGTGACTTCTTCCTCAGAACGCAGTCGTTCACCTTTCCTAACCCAGAACGCACATCTTTCTTGCTCTGGGCTCTTAACAATGCTTTTCCTACAGCCAGATGAGACTGTCCTCGTTTTTTTGTCTAGATGACTCATCCTGATCCTTCACCCTTTGAGTTTAATGTCACCTTCTCTGAGACGACAACTCTCATTGTACCCTTTAGATAGGTTTACTTAAGGTCTTGTCTAGTTACCTTTAGATAGGTTTACTTAATGTCTTGTCTAGTTATTTTAAAATGTTATTTTTTTTAATGTGTATGGGTGTTTGGCCTACATAGGTATACATAACATGTAGTTCCAGGAGGAGGCCAGGAGGGGGCGTCGGATCCCCTGGATCTGAAGTTATAGACAGTTGTGAGCTACCCTGAGTTCTGGGAATGGAACCTGACTCCTCTGCAAGAACAGCCAGTTGTCTTAGATCACTGTGCCATCTCTCTCCAGCTCCTCTGTGTTTTCCCTTCACTGCATAATTTTGATTTGTGATGCTTTGCTCCCTATGCTAAACATTAAGGTCTTAGAGGACTAGAGACAATGACTGCTTCATCTTCAGGTCCCTTGGGACGTGCCAAATATGTGGCTGATGCCAGGGTGCCTAATGACACAATGGTGGAAAAGAAAGTCCATTGAGAATGGGAGAATTCTCCAGCACCTCAGAGGTGACCCCAGTCCTGTTTCTATCATGATTGTTACATGCTGAACATCCATAGTCAGAAGGCCTCAAAGGCTCCAGGTATCTGCAACTTTCTGAGCACTGCCTGGACACCAGACATGGAAGACACCACGTCTGTGAAGGGTCTCACTCAAAGTGCAGGTGCATTATTGGAAACATTGTATGAAGTTGCCTCCATGCTGTGTGCATGGGTTATTAATAAAAAAAATAAAGGGACTTCGTGTTTAGGTGTGGCTCCCCTCTCAAAGTCTGTTAGTTTTTTTCACTGCTGTGGCTAAATACCCAATGGCAGGGAACTTAGGGAAGGAAGGGTTTGTTTGGGGTTACAGGTGAAGGGGGCCCTACATCATGGCAGGTGGGTCATGGTGCGGCAGGAGTATGGGTGGCTGGTCCCGTGGTCAGGAAACAGAAAGGTGAATGCTCGTTTTCAGCTCACTTTCTTTGTACTCAGGACCCATCCCATGGAATGGTGTCATTTGCTGTTAAGACGGGCCTGCCTGCCTCAGTTACCTAACTAGAAACCTCTTTGCACACGGAGGCTTATCTCTGGGGGACTCCAAATCCTGTTCGTTGACAATCAATATTAACTATCACACCAACATACCTCCTTATGTATATGAAAATACTCCAAAACCTAAACAATACACACTCTGAGGCCCTCTTTGGCACCAAGTGTTTTAGACAAGTTTACCCAACCTGGACTGCTCTGTAATATTGTTTTCAAATCCTTCGCTGATCTCCTGGGCCCTGTGACCTCTCAAATAAAAAAAAAATGGTGATGTTGTTGTTTTCCCCCAGGGAGTTCATTTTTGAGCACGTGGGGCTTTGCAGGGCTTAGCTGCGGGTTGTCATGGTGATTACTCGCTGGTGAGGAGCAGAGCAATTGCACTCGAGAGCCGGTTTTCCTGAGTGGGCGGAACTCATGTCTGTGGTGGTTGGAAGGGCAGCTTTGGGACAACACAGGACCCTCATATAGTTTCAGTGGGCAGGGAAGATGGTTGCAAATCCCCAGAGGAGTGAGTCCCAGGCCTGTGGTCCCC
The DNA here is from genome assembly GCA_001685095.1 of Ellobius talpinus. NCBI lineage: Eukaryota > Metazoa > Chordata > Mammalia > Rodentia > Cricetidae > Ellobius > Ellobius talpinus. The sequence continues at coordinate 5,791 of LOJH01032290.1, forward strand.
ACAGCCGCCTATGTGGCTCTTTGACAAACAAAATACCCACACTTGTGTTTCGAGCAAATGCAGCTTAGAATACTGGAGACCGGTTATCACCAGGAGGGCAGTGTCAGCAAAGTCTGGGGTGTGTGTGCAGGGAGGGGGGTGGGGGGGCAGCCGCATGCTCTGTAAGTAAAGTTATATCAGAATGCGGCCATGGCTGTTTATTACTACCGTGTCCATGCCCAGCAGCTTTCGTCAGTGGCAGAGCTGACCAGTTCCAGCTGTCCAGTCCATTGGGCTGGAAGTATTTGCACCTAACCCTTTGCAGAAAAATCTTCTTGACCTGAGACACGAAGGGCTTGAAGGTGAGGACGCAAAGGGAGCAGAGGTTGTTTATATGGCCTTCTGCAAAGGCTTGCTTTTTGTTTTGTTTTGCTGTTTATATTTACCAAATGCTTCCCTGTGGCAGGCTCTCTATTGAACAGACTCAGAATCTCTGTTTTGCAGGGGGAAAAAAATGATGAGCATCCCGGAGGAGTTGGAGAACATCACACACTTTCATTAAAATCAACTCACTGTTCATCTGTAACTCAACTCAGGTGGATGCCCTGTGTTTGAACTGATCATGGTGTAATAGGGAGATGGCTTTGGTAAGGTGCTTACCATGAGAACATGAGGATCTAGTTCTCACATAAAAACTCAGGCCTTATGCAAGCACCTGCATGGCCAGCACAGGAGTGGAGACAGGAGACTCCCTGGGGCTCGATGGGCAAATCAATTCAGTGACAGACCCTGCCTCAATCAATCAGTCAGTCAGTCAGTCAGTCATTCAGTCAGTCAATCAGTCAGTCATTAACCAATCAAGTGAAAAACCATGGAGGAAGATGCCTGACATTTAACACCTGGCCCCCATATCACATGTACATATGTGTACATGCATACCCATGTGAACGCACAAAAGATAATACTCAAGGTCATATGCAGTGACTGGAAGGCCATCTTTTCATTGCATCATTAAGTACACCATCAGGATTATGTGGAGGCTGCAAACCAGGCACTACTTCAGACAGGTCATGCCAATTCCCCAGGCCTCAGTGTGTTGTATCTGCAAGATGGAAGATGGGGCCTAGTCTCCTCCACCCACCCCACGGTCTCACAGTGCTGGAGATGGAACCCAGAGCCTCATGGATGCGAGACAAACGCTCTCTAACCAAACCACATTCCCAGACCACACCTCATCACTCTAGCTCTCTGAAGAATGACAGGCTAAGAGCCGGATGCTTGTGGAGAGTGTCGTAAGAGCTTCTTCTCTTGCAGAAATGGCTCTGAGTCTCCAAAATCAGGATGTTTAGCCCCAGTGTTCTGTGTGACTGTGTGTTGTCTGCCTTTCTCTATAAACTACAAGATCTATGCATGAGTTTTGGGAGCTCAGGAACCTGTAGGAGGTAGGATTTGTACCTGTCCAGAAACCAGCATCCGGGGTGTGTTTCCACCATCTATGTATGTTATAACAAAGTGTCCGAGGGAACATCACTCTCTGGGCCAGGGCAGTCTAAAAGAATGGACCTCCACTATACTGGTGAGAGAGAACCCTTCACCTGAACTGCAGCAGCTAGAGGCCAGAGACCTGGTCAAGCGATGTGTGTTGCCCTTCACATGGCTAAAGAGGGAAAGTCTAGCTTTACAGCTCCGGCCAAGTGAGACTTGCTTACAAAGCTGGATAAACAGGATCACGACGGTGACAGTGTGCTTGGCAGCCATCACACACTCCTTGGGGCCTCAGGACCCAGTACCAATTCCTTCTCTTGCAGAGTAGTGCTTATTCAGCCTGTCAGAATCTGGGTGTACACCCTGGGTCCACACCCATCACAGAAACCAAGAAAGGCTTCTGAGTCAGCCTGGAACTGCAAATCAGATGGCATCACCCAGATAACTGCCAAGTGTCTATTGTGACCTAGGTAGGACCGTCAATACCACTAACACTAATGTCACCGTTGGCTGAGGCGGGAGGAACGTGGACTTGCTTCTACCAGGCAGAGGGAGCTGCACTACAGTCTGAGGTCCTCAACTCCCCAAAGCTGTCATCCTGTGAGCAGGTGCCATGTCACAGCAGTGACCCCAAACATTGTTTAAATCCAGTGCTGGATCCTAGAAGATCCATAAAACACCACACTAATGCTAGGGACAGAGCTCAGTGACAGAGTGACCACCTCCCTATAAAGAACTCAGTTTGCCGGGAGGTGGTGGTGCATGTCTTTAATCCCAGCGCTCAGGAGGCAGAGACAGGCAGATCTCTGTGAGTTCGAGGCCAACCTGGTCTACAGGGTGAGTTCCAGGCCAGGCTCCAAAGTGACAGAGAGAAACCCTATCTTGAAAAACAAAAACAACAACAGAACTCAGTTGAATCTCTAGTATGGCTAAAATGAACGAATGATGATGAGTTTTTAAAATTATTTTCAGTGTATTTTTATAAGAAGCTAGTGGGTACAACTGAGGCCATCTCCCTCACCTCATGGCACTGAACAGCCACATGGTCAGGTGACAGGCACGGATGCAATATAGTCATTATTTTGTACCGCTGTGACCAAAAACCTGACAGCAGCAGTCATCGAAACGGTCGCTGTTTCAGAGGGTTTCAGTCTGTCATAGTGGGGAGGGCACAGAGGAGCTCATGGTCTGGGGAGCTTCTGAGAGAGGCTACCTACAGACAGCAAGAAAACAGGGTGGGGCCCAGAGCCAGAGGCCAGCCTCCAACCTTTAATGGTTTGCCCTAGTGACCTAGTTCTGTTAGCTAGCCCTACCTCCCTGAAGGGCCCCCAGCTCTAAACTAGCAGAACCAGCTAGGAACCAAGTATGCATAACATGAGCCTGTGGGGAACACTTCAGATTCAAACCGTGATCGCCTAATGTCTGCTGTGACCTGGGTGGAGCCACCATGAACACCAACACTAGCATCGCCCATGGCCTAAGGTGGAAAGTATGTGGATTTGCTTTGCGTACACATACTGAAAATGATCACCAAGAAGCTAGACGGCTAACTAGTCCATGCTAAATTTTCCTTTTGCATGCCAAGGATGCCACACTAGCAGATTTGGATGCCTCATCAGTCTCCATGAGCCAGCCTGTGTAAGCCAGTCTCTGAGTTCTCCCTGTGAGATGAACATTGGGAAACAACAAGAAGAAACAGATGATGTACCAGGCTTCCAGATGTTATTAGAGAATGAGAGACTCAAGAGGTTAAATGTGCCAGCACTTCACATCTGTCCTTCCCAAATCACCCAAAAACTGTTTCCTGCACACCGAGCGTGTTCCTGCTCTCTCCAGTTTGAATCTGGAGAACCTGAGATTGGACTAGGCAAATTGACCTGGCTGAATTCTGCGAATCAGGTAGGACAGAGGTAGGGCAGGTAAAGGAACATCCCAGACATACGCACTTCCCCAGTCAGAGTGCAGGCTTCAGGGGATCCGCAGCCCACAAAAATTGAAATGTACCACACTGGCTTCCAAATATCCTGGGCATCCCTGAGCTATCAGATGGACTTGCTTTGGCCTCTGGACCATACCCCAGGGACTCCGACGAGTCTAGTGGAAACAGCCTCCATCCCTGGAACAAAAACTTCTGGAAGCTCTTGTTCTCTGGGGATTCAGAGTGGTGTGACTGCTGACAGAGAGGGTCAGATGCAAGACAAACCCCCATGACATGTCCCTCATGACTACTTCTAGTTAAGTTCTCCATCCTACTGTTGCCAGAACCTTCCAAAATAGTACCACCAGCTCCAGGAACCTAAACGTTAACAGGGGAACCCATAGCGAAGATTCAATTTTCAAACAATTACAAATCATATAGCTTTTAAAAGGCAAACACAAGGCAAGGCAAAAGTCACCCTCCAGTGGGCCTTAATTGTCACCTTTAAACACCTGATGCTATGTCCGTCTGTCTTGCCTATAAGCTTTGGCTAAGTAATTTTTTTTTCTTCTTAGGCAGTACCTTTACTGATCACACTGTTTAGATCTGGTGCTCTTTCATCTAATTTTGAGATCCTCAGATCAAAACCCACATTTGAGGGCTAAGGAGATGACCCAGAGGTTAAAGAGCTTGCTGTGCAGGTAATGACTGGGGCACAGATTTCTGTACAAATGCAGCTTGAGCGTGGCAATCAACCTGTAATTCCAGGCTTGGGAGGCTGAGATGGGTCCTCAGAACAAGCTGGCGAAGGGTCTTTGTGAGATTTCATCAAATTCCTGAGTTTGGTTGAGAGATCCCGCTTTAGTCGATAAAGTAAAGGATCAATGGAGGATGATTCTAGATTCTAGACATCAACTTAGGGCCTTCATATGCATACAAGCACACATTCATGAGTACACACACACACACACACACGTGTGCCCATACATATCAAACATGTGTGCATACACAGACTCTCTCTCTCAAATGGATAAAGGCAGGAAATAATAATCTTTTTTGAATCAACTCTTCATCATTAAGGGAAGTACTCCTTTCCTGGGCACACTCAAACCCAAACATTCTGACTCTATATCTAGAATATTCTCCACAAGTCCCCAGTGGGCTCGAGGCTCTTGTGCAGAGTAGGAAGCCAGAAACAATGCCTTCAACAGACACATTTGCCTCAGGGGTTCTCTAAGCCTCCATTCCTACCATCCTTACTGCAGCCAACAGAAAACACATACACAGGGAATAGAATCCCCAGAGCAAGCTCCTCCTAGGTAGACTGGCAGCTGTCCTGGAGCTGACATGATCACATCTGCCAGTTATGTTTCCAGAAGCCTTCACAGACAATTGTCTCAAAGACACTTCTCAAACAGTGGAGGCACTCATCTCTGTCACAAGTGTCCCTGAGTGATCTTCTGCACAGATGTGTGAGCACTCCACTTTCAGTCACTTGGGGCTTGGTAACAAGTGTTCTTTGACCACCCATCAAAACTATATTGAATCCACACCCATGCCCAGCACTTTGCTGCTGGCCTAGAATGGAGAAAAATAATTGACAAGAAGCCCTTGCTCCTCTCTGTCCCGTGAGAAAGCTGAGTGTCCCGGATGATGTTGGCTGGACATGGCAGGACAAGGGGAGGGATAACTGGCCTCTCCTGTAGGGACTGACACCAGAGTGGATGACAGAGGCCGAGACCCACACCCCCACCCCAGCACTGTGCAGTTGGCAGTAGTAGGGCATGGACCTGGTGATGTAGAGACTCAAACCATTGAACCATGGAGGTTTATTTCTACTTCTCTAGGTTGGCAAGGTTGTGGAGGGTTGAGGAGTCCCCTAGGGCCATGGAAAGGGCCTTCACTGCTTTAGGCTGAACTTTTTGTTGTTATTTTATCAAGTTCATGCTCCACAATCAATTGAAAGCATTTTCTGTCCTAGTGGTTTTCATGGCAGACAGTGTCCCAGGCTCAGGACTAATCTCGTTACATCATTGTTTGAGTGACAGTATTGCCTGCTTTCCATCTACCTCAGGCTTCCTCTGCACCAAGCTGTCAGGACCCCTCATCCTCCTCTTTACCCAGAAAACTCACCTGCCTCTTGCTCATTCCCTTCCTTCCTGTGGTTGCTTTGTCAGTTTTTTGAGACTGGCTAATTTATAAAGAAAATTACAGATGCAATTGTGGCTATTGCATCTAGTGAGGACCTTTTTGTTGTGTCATAGTTTGACAGAGGGCATTACACAGAGCTTGCATCTCCTTCTTCTCTTACAAGGCCACTAATCCCCCTTTAGGGATCCCACCCTTGCTGTGGAATAATCCTTTTACACTGTGAAGATTCATCACTGTGGTGGGTTCAATAAGGAAGCTGACTGGCCAATAGCTAAACAGGATAGAGTTAGAAGGGAAAGCCAAATTGAAAATGCTGGGAAGAAAAAGGGTGGAGTTTGGAGTCATCAGTCAGATGCAGAGGAAGCAGGAAATGAATGAAACGTACAGTGCTAATAAAGGTACCACCACGTGGCAGAGCGTAAATAAGGAATATGGGTTAATTTAAAATGTAAGAGCTAGTTAGTGATAAGCCTGAGCTACTGGCTGAGCATTTATAAATAACATTAAATCTCTGATCATTTGAGAGTGGTTGTAAAACAGAAAAACTCTACCTACTTCATGATCTCATCTAATCCTAATCATCTCCCAAGGGTCTTATCTCCAGATATATTAACATGAATTTGGGAGGTAAATGTGCAACCTATGAACTCCTAAGGAACTTATTTATATCATGGCAATTGCTTCGAGGCCTTTTAAAATCCAGTGCTTTGGGGTCTGGATGATGGTAAAGGTACTTGCAAAGAAAGCCTGATAATCTGAATTTGATCCCCAGAGCCCTCACAGAGGTACAAAGGAGAATTAAATCTATGACATTGTCCTCTGACCTCCACATTCCCTTTGTCTTCTTGCTCAGCTCTCTCTAAGGTGCTGGTCCTGTTTTCCTTTAGGAATATAGCCCAGAAGTTAAGAGTCCAGTTGTTTTAGGTCCAGTCAGTGAGTTTCCACATAGCTGCAAGGGAGGCTGGGAAATATAGTCTGGGAATAGATCTGAAAGAGCCATCACTGTGGAGGAGAGATGGGACAGGCACTGGGGTGCAGGCAGTGTCCTTTCCCTACTGTCTCTTTAGCTGTGTGTTTCTGAACTGGTGAAAGGCAGATGCTAAGGTGAGGTTAGCCATCCCGTGATGGAAATGGAGCAGGAGCTAGAGGATGCTGGGATAGCCACCAGCTCTTTCCATCAGGTGAAAATGAGAAGGAAGGAAGGTAGTGTGGACATGTCTCTTAGCACAGCATAATGCTGAGCTCATCAAGGTTCTGGGGGGAGGGGGGATTATGGGCCAAAGTCGCTCATCCCAGGAAGCCTGTGCCTCCCAGCCCTCTTTGGTTTCTTTACCTGACTCAACTACTAATTAGGAAGATATGACCTCACAGAGGAATTCAGACGTCAGCAGCCTGTGATGTTCCCAGGGGTCTGAGAAGCCATGCTATGGTCTCTGCCCTATGTAACACTCATGAGTCCCTTATCTACCTGTGAAGATGGGGTCCTGAGCCCAACTCATAGGGTTGGAGGGTTCTAAATCACCCCAGTAGTAAGTTCTTTATGCATTGCACACATGGGCTGCCAACATTGGGCTTCTGTGCTTTTGGGGGGTGATGTTATTATTTATTAAAGGCTCTTGGTTGTGGGCTGGAAAAGTGGCTCCACTTAAGTGGTTAAGTAGTTAACAAGTGGCTCTTGTTGCTCTTATGGAGGACCCAGGTTCAATTCCCAGCCCCATGGTTCACAACTGTTTATAACTTCAGTACCAGGGGAATCTGATGTCCTCTTCTAACCTCCATCGGCACCAGGCATGCACGTGGCGCACAAATACACATACAGGCAAAACACTCATACACAGAAAATAAAAATGAATAAATCTTAAGACCCTTTTTTAAACAAAAAGGCAGTGGACAGCTAGGAGCAGAGCCGCACACTGGGAATGGTTGACAGCAATGAGCCTCGATGTACATTCTGCCCTCGGTGCTCTGGGAACAACACCAAATACACTCAAAAACAATATTCTTCTTTCCAATGTGACTTGCCGAAAAAGCTGAGCACCCAGATGCGTGCATATGCAAGAACTAGAAGTCAAAGGTGCAGGGCTGGGCCAGCAAGATGGCTGACCCAGGGAGTAAAGGCACTTGCCACCAAACCCCATGACCTGAGTTTGATCCCTGGACCCACATAGTCTGAGGGGAGAACTGACTCCTGAAAATTGTCCTCTGACCCACACAAGAACACGGTGACACCCACATCCATAAACACACAGATACACAAATAAATAAGGCATATAGACACACACATACATATGTTAATATACAAATTTAAACATACATACACACATACATGCACACATACACACATATATACGTATGGTACATAGGGTAAAGAGCAGAAGACTCAGGCATGAGAATTCTGGCTCAGCCTGCACTGGACTCTGGGCAGTCCATGGTTATAACCTGTCCTCCCACCCCCACTCCATATTATTTCTCAGCAGAGTAGATGGTTACATGTTTCTGGTCTAGACGGTTTCTTTTTTCAAAAATATTGACTAACGGGAAATATTTAAAATAAGAACATATTTCTTTTAAAACCACATTGTTCACAGTTTAGCCTCATTGACTAGACACCTGCTTTAGACTCCGGTTTTGCCACAAGAGTCAAGATAACAAAATTCAGGCCACACCAAGAAAGGACTCCCAGAGAGATGCCAGGAGAAGGATGGGTTGTATACTGAACAGACAGGCTATTCAAAGGCAGTAAGGTTCAAGTTCACCATGGTGGGCCTGAGGCCTTCGAAGGCTTTAGTGTGAGCTCAGGCTGGGTTCTACTCCTGTGCTAGTGTGTTAGGGGCTGACAGAAGGGGTGGAGCTGGAGGAGGCTCACCTTCCCTGCCCCCCCATTTGACCTTGAACACACCAAAGGTTAAGATGATCATTTTCATGGTTCCTCCGGCTTCCTGGGGTCACAGAGTAGGCAATAGAGTGATGTTTGCCATGGTCATGGTGTCTCTTCACAGCAACAGAACAGTGGCTAAGACACAGAAGACTCTGCCATAAGCCGGAGGTCAGTACCAGAGGCAAGAACGGGCTTAATATTATATTTAATCCTTTCTAAAATCTGAGATTCCCATCAGTACCTCGTTTATACGTAAGGAAATGGAGGCACAATACAACTTGGCAAGTGCCCAAAATCATCAGGAAGCAAGATGAGAACCAAGATGGAGCAAGTTTGATCCCAAATGCCTGTAATGAGCTTGGCTACAAGGTAACTGCATTCTGGGCATAATGTACAATATATGCACGTCGTTGTAAGCATCCTATACATGGTATGGGTGTGCTACTTGCACATGGGGTGGGAGCATATATTATGTATGGGATGGGCTTGTGTGTTATAGTGTGTTATAGAGTGTGGGAGAGTATATGTTGTAGTGTGTTTGTGCAAGTATAGAAAAGATGTGGTAGGATAGGGTATGTATGTAAGGGGTGTGTGTGTATGATGTGTGTGCTGTGTGTGTATGGTATGCGTTAGGTGTGTACATTATATGGTATGTGTAGATTGTGTATACATTTAATATTGGGGTAAATAGAGGACTATGTCTGTGTGGTAATGCATGATGTTTATATGTATTTGAGGTAGGTATGGAGGACGTGGCTATGTATGGGGTGTGTGTGTGTAGTAGGGAGTAGCTAGGGTATGTGGAAGATGTGGGTATGTGTGTTATATGTATATGTGGTATATGTGTGATGTCTGGTGTGCATGTACACTTCATTGTGATGTACAGGGTGTGTGGAAGCTATGGGTTATGCATAGTGTGTGTATGACCTTGCATCTTAGGGACAAAGGACAAGGTCTTATAGTTTTGTACCTTCCAGGAATAGCAATTTTGTACCTTCCAGGAATAGCAGTGCTGCAGGGATGAGCCTGGGACTGAAAGAGAGCAGGTACTAAGGCTTTGGCATCATTGGACGTGAGTTCACGTCCAAGCCCTGGCATATGACCACAGCAAATAGCAAGGACCTGAACTGCTCTATGTCACTCCCAGAGTGGTCTGGCAGGATCCCCGGGAAATCTTACAAAGCTCTGGCCCAGCTCTACCCTCATTTCCACTTTCTCTTGCACACAGCAGACTCTGTGGGCTGGGTCATAAGTGGGTTATGCAGAATACAGCCTTGGAACTTTCCACCATTGCCCTGGATACTGGGTTGGATAATAGTGTCTCCCAAAATTCATATCCTTGCCAGAGTGTGGCTTCATTGGAATATGGGGTCTAAATGTATATGTAATTAGTCAAGAAAAGATCAGCCTAGAATTGGGTAGCCCTGACCCACTAGGACTGGCTTTTAAGGAGAAAATGGGGCTAGGGATGGAGCTCAGCAGTAGAACACCAGGGGGAACAGTTCGGTGAAAGGGGCACTTACCATGTGAGCGTGAAGATCAGAGTCACACTCCCCAAATCCCACATGAAAGCTGGGTGGGCATGGAGGCACGCCTGTAATCCCAGCATGTGGGAGACCGAGACAGGGGATCCTTTGATCAAGCTGGCTAGCCAGACTATCTGAAATCGTGAGTTCCAAATTTAGTTTGAGACCCTGCCTTGA
>LOJH01032291.1:0-15454 GCA_001685095.1 Ellobius talpinus
GGAATTGAACTCAGGACCCCTGGAAGAGCAGTCAGTGCTCTTAACCGCTGAGCCATCTCTCCAGCCCCCTCCATTAAAGTTCTTTGGGGAATTGCTTAAGCATTTTGTCAAGCATTTCATCCCAGAGGGAGGTTATAAATTAGATCATGGTTTTTTTGTTTTTTTGTTTTTTTAAAAAAAAACGGTCTGCCTCAGGCCTGCATGTTCAGGATGGTTATTTTATACTCACCTCAGGGAGTCTGTGTTGGTCGCCATTCCAGGGCCATTGTTCCTGACTGGGTGATTCCAGGTCAAGCAAGAAGAGCACATAGTAGGACAGCAAGATGCTATAGGCTGCAGGGCCCCGAGGGACAGGGATTTGAGACACTCACTCTAGGATTGTGAGAGGTCTTGGCTGGCTTCGAAGCAGAAAGGCATTCCATAAGCTTCTGCACAGAGGCAGGAGAATAGCAGTGGTTGTGGGTGGGGGAGAACCCTGACATTTGTTTTCGTGTTGCTTGGGAATCCAACTAGGGCCTTGCACAACCAAGCAAGTGGTGTCCAAGGCACGCCCCAGTCTGGATTGATGAAGAACATTAATAGATGGGGGAAGGCTAAGGAGAAAGCCAGAAAACACTGTGGAACTTAGAACGAAGGAGGACTTTGGAGCACATCTGCTCCAGATCTCATCTTGTAGAAGAGGTCAGGGTGAGAAAGCTTGCCTGATCCCTTGGAGTGACTGAAGGACTCCAAGCACCTTTTGCATGTGAGCACACACAGAAAACATGATTTTAAAAAAAAAGGAACAGGGAAGGGGAACTCAGAGGAGAAAGGCTCAGTGGCCAGAGACCCACAGAGGGTCCCAGGATACACTTTGGAGGAGGAGGCAATGAGGCACCAAGGGGCCATAACAGTCACCAGGGATACCCTTCTGTGAGACACTGTGCTTGCTTTAGGCCACAGTAAATCACTAGGTTGCCTCTGTAGCCCAGGCCTGCTCAGCACCCTTCTCAGGCCTCAGCTTCCACAGTGAGAGGGACTTCTGTACAGGTGAGGACGGGAGTTGAGAGGTTCTCCCATCTGGTCCAGCCACACTCGGGCTTTAAAGGGACTTTCTTCCAACTCCAGGAGGATTGCAGCTCATACCCACACAGCACTAGGCTCCAGTTAAGTTCTTTACAAAGAGCATCTCATTTTAACTTCACTGTTTGAGGAAAATAACAGCATCTCCACTTTTCAGTTACGGAAGCTTAAGTTTGGTTAAGCAATTTTCTTTTCTTTTTTTAATCTAACTTTATGTACGTTGGTGTGGAGGTATCAGATCCCCTGGAACTGGAGTTACAGACAGTTGTGAGCTGCCATGTGGGTGCTGGGAATTGAACCCGGGTCCTATTGGAAGAACACCCAATGTTCTTAACCACTGAGCCATCTCTCCACTCCAGCCCTCTTTTTATCTTTTTTAAAGAAATTTATACAATCTGTCGTGTGTGTGTGTGTGTGTGTGTGTGTGTGTAGACTACAAAAGGGCCCTGGATTTCCCAGAGGTGGGGTCATAGGCAGTTATGAACTGCCCTGGAAACTGAGCTCAATTGGACACGCAGCCAGGGTAAGGAGGGGGCAATTAGACATGCAGCCAGGGTAAGGAGGGGGTTGTTTACAGCACCAGATCCTAGATGTCAAAGTGTTTTCTGGGACATTTTCCTAGCTGAGCCATTAAAGCAACTCTGCAAGGCAGGGCTGGAATGACTTCTACTTATGTCATAGAAAAGGAAGTGGAGACTTGCAGGTGTGATGACTTCCCAGCCTGCATGCTTGGGAGTCAGGTACAGGCCTAGTGCCTGATTCTGGAGGCAGAGTGGGGGCTGGGGAGGTAAGGAGTAAGTGTGAGAGGCTCTGTCTGCCACAGGAGACTGGAATAGAGGGCCTGCTATTGCCTCTGGGGCCATCAGACCCTGCTTTTCTGCTTTGAGAGTCACCTTTGGAGCCCAGGGGCTGCTGTGATTGAGTACGAGATGAAGGGTGACTGTGGCTGGGTTAGGGACCACAGCCTGTCACAACTCGAGGTAGCAGATAACTTCAGCAACTAAGTAGAAGTGGCATGATCTTGGATTTGAAATGGTTAAGGGTTGGTCCAGTGTTGGTTAAATGGGAGCTTTCATCAGGGCAAGCAGCTTCTTCAAAGAGGTCGGACACTCCCCGGAAGCAGAACAACAAGAGGCTGCACTCTTCCCCAGTCCCGAGGACCTGACCTCAGGACACACTCACGCTGAAGCCAAACCACATCTGTTCCAACACATTCCCTGGGGTATCACAAAGGAAAAGTCACCGTCCGAGCAGCCCTCCTGGCAGCGGAGCCTATTGCTTCTGTGAACAATGTGGAAAACATGGTATGAAGTTGAGTCGGCATCACACTGTGTCCCCTGAAGAGTGACTCACGGGAACACTTTCTCTTGGTCTCAGTGCCAGGAAACTCTGTGTTTCTCCAGGGCAGCTGCTTTGCTCTTGTCTTTCAGATTCTGTGTATCTGTTAGGGACCACATTTCCCTAGCAGTCTCTACTGGGAAGCTCCCTGTTAAATTGATGGTTTGTTACACACAGCTGTAGGGCACGGATTTTGTATGCTAATACTGTTCCCAGCTTTTTTGTCTTTTTCTTCTCCCACTTTGCTCTTCATTTCTAATCCTAGTGTGTTGTGTGCTGCGTTTGTACACTACTTGTGATTTTTGTTCTCTCTCTCTCTCTCCTGGAACTCACTCTGTAGACCAGGCTGGCCTCGAACACAGAAATCCACCTGTCTCTGCCTCAGGAGTGCTAGGATTAAAGGCGTGTGCCACCACCATCTGACTAACTTATGATTTTTATTGTTTGTTTGAGACAGGGTCTCCCAAATCCCACAGGCTGGCCTTGAACTCATGGTTCTCTACTCTCTACCTCCCAAATGTTGGAATTAAAGATGTGGGTTTATTTTTGTTGTTGTTTCGTTTTGTTTTAATGGAAGGACATTGTCATTATTGCCTTTCCTGACACTGATAAAATACCCTGACTGAATGGGGGAAAAAAGAAATAGAAAGGAAAGGCCATGACTGCTCCTAGGTATGGAGGAAAAAGTTTCTTGTAGATAAAAGGGAGAACATAGCCAGAGGCAGGATCATCTGGGAGAGTTGAAAGTGGACAGGATCCTGAGCCATGGGAGCAGAGGGAGAATGGGAGGGAAAGGAGAGAAGATGGAACCAGACGCAGCAGCCTAGGCAAAGGTGAAAGGGGCAGGTAACTGGAATGGCTGGATTCCATAGGGAAGAGCCTCTGCAGGAAGGGCAGCTAGCCCCTGGGCTGGAGAGTTGGGGTGGGGGTAGAAGGTGGGGTATGCCAGCTATCCTCTGTAACAACAGCTACGGACTGAGGGATGCTGGGAGAACCTGGCAGCCAGGTCCACTTTGATATGTTAAATAAGCACTTCCACCATTTGTCCCAGGGTTTGAGACTGAACACTGACAAGAGCAGCTTGAGGGGAAGGGTTTGACTTAGTATTTGAGGTTCCAGTTCATCCAGGAGGGGTGGGCCTTATAGAAGCAGGAATGAGGCAGTTGGTCACATTGCATCCACAGTCAAAAAGCAGAAAGCAATGACTGTGGTCGATCCATTTATACCGTCCAGAATCCCAACCTAGTGAATGGTTCTGCCCACAGTGGGCTGGCCAGCCCTCTTCAGGTGACCTAATCAAAATAATCCCCCACAGGCATGCTTGGAGGCCTGGCTCCTGGGGGAGTCTAGAACTCATCAAATTGACAATTGAGGTTAACCAGCACAGGGTGGAGAAGAGATGGAAAAGAGAGTAAATGGGTAAACCCAGGAGGAATGTCTCTGCTAACACTCATTCCCCAAGGTTCTGCCAAGAGTGTCGGTTCTGCTTGGCTTTCAAAGAAGTAAAAATATTGGTACCGTTAACTGATATGGGTTAGAAACCTCTCAAACAAATGGTTGATAAAACAGGAGGGTGAGCCAGGCATGGTAGTACATGCCTTTAATACCATCATTCCAGAGGCAGATGGATTTTTATGAGTTCCCAGTCAGCCAAGGCTACATAGTGAGACCCTGTCTCAAACAAAACAGCAAGGTGACAGAAAAGAAAAAAAAAATGCAGTGAGACACCACCTTTGACACAGAAAATGGCAAATGTTAGTTCTGAGGATACCCAGAGTTGGCACGGGTGAACAGTCAGTTAGCTTTCCTGCTGTGGCGTGTGTGCTGACCAATGGGAAGCATGGCACCCAGGAAACTATACACAGACGTGACTGTCAGGCCTAACTATGGGAACATAGAAGGAATTTCTAGACATAATCAAAGACTTTTCCAGAAAATGTTCATTCCAGCGTCATTTGCAGCAGCAAAAAATAAGTCTAAATGTCCTCGAGGACAATTGAATGTTGTATAGAAATAGGGTAAACGAATCAGAGCTTTGTAATCTGCTGCAGACAAACTCAAAACAATGCTAAGCAAAAATAGCAAACTGCAGGTTGTGTAAGCCCGGCTCCATTTCTCTGAAGTATAATTCATCTTATTTCTGGGTCCTTATATTTGTTGCACGTGTATAAAGATATGAAAGAGAACAGTAAACACCTGAGCTGGGGCAGAAAGCCCAAGTGGGAGATAATGGGAAGGGTGGTCATGGATGCAGAGAACATGGGTGCAGGTTATGTTATAGGCCGTTCTTTCTGGTACAGTTAAAGTATCTCACTCAAAGCAAAATGGTGGGTGCACTGCTGTGCATCTGTTGAGAGCCCTGTGTTTATGTCAGGACAGGGATGGGAAGGGTGGGCAGAAAGCCCTGGTGGGAAAGTAACCCTGGGGACTGCAATACCAGCATCCTGATGCTCCCTAGAGGGTAGGAATGGGTGGGTTGCAGTCATGGGACTCTGTTGTAGGCTTCGTGATCCAGGGCTCTACTGGAGAGTTTCCGTTCCTGACCAGCAGCGAGCGCCTGGAGGTGGTGAGCCGAGCACGCCAGGCCATACCCAAGGACAAGCTCCTGATAGCCGGCTCTGGCTGCGAGTGTGAGAACACGATGCCTGGGGACCTGGGGTTGCTGGGTTGTGGGGGATCCGGGCTCCTGGGCCCTGGGGTTGGGTTCTGTCTGTTGCTTTGCCCCTGCCGGGATGCACCAGTTTCGCATGCCTTCTCCCCCTCCCTCACTGCAGCCACTCAAGCCACGGTAGAGATGACCGTCAGCATGGCTCAGGTTGGCGCTGATGCTGTCATGGTGGTGACTCCTTGTTACTATCGTGGCCGCATGAGCAGCGCCGCCCTCATTCACCACTACACCAAGGTAGGTGGCAGGGGTGGGTATGGGTTAGAGGCCTGGGACCAAGCAGAGGTTGGCAGAGATGGAGGCCATGCCTAAGGAGAAGCTAGGAATGGCACGGAGAGCCTATGTCATGTTAATAGTCACTCTAGGTCCTAGGTATAAGCCATCAGGTACCAACTGTGTGACATTAGACCACTTCCCTAACCTCCATATCAGTTTCCTTTCCTTTAAACCAGGAAGAATAGGGGTTGGAGAGGCAGCTCTGTGGCTAAGAGCTCACAATGCTCTTACAGATGGACTAAGCTCAGTTCCCGGCACCCATCTGGATGGCTTGCTACCATATCTCCAACTCCAGTTCGAGAGGATCGGAAGCCTCTGGCCTCTAAAGGCACCAGTACTCATGTGCATATACCTACACATATACACCTGATTAAAAATAATAAAAATAGATCTTAAGAAAATAAAACAGGGTAAATAAGGCATCTGCCTTGTACGCTTCTTCGGGGTTACATGAGATCTGCATACATAGCTTCGGGCTGTGCCTGCTGTACAGAGAGCACTCAGAGACTTCCTGTCATTGCAACCCTTCAGGAGGCAGACCTGTCACACAGCTCTGCAGTGACACCGTCCAGGGCCTGGGAGGGTAAGCCTCCAGCCCCTCAGACCCAGGCAGTTGCCACCTCCTCCTTTTCTCTGTGCCCCACAGGTCGCGGATCTTTCTCCGATCCCTGTGGTGTTGTACAGCGTCCCAGCCAACACAGGGCTAGACCTGCCTGTGGACGCCGTGGTTACGTTGTCTCAGCACCCGAATATCATTGGCATAAAGGACAGTGGTGGCGATGTGAGTGGCAGCAGCTCCCAGACTGGGACCACCTCCTCTTTCTCTGGTTCTTGCATGGAAGTTTCTAACCCAGAGTAGCGCCGAGACCCATGTCAGTCCCATACTTTTTGGGTGGGCTCCTGGAGGCATGGCCTGGACTTCCAGGCATCTCTCTGGGTACTGGACTGTGTTTTGACAGCACATGCCCAGGCTGTCCAGGCTGGTCACTAGCTCTGGACCCAGCTTTCACACTGTGTTTACTGTAATAGGTGACCAGGATTGGGCTGATAGTTCACAAGACCAGCAAGCAGGATTTCCAGGTGTTGGCTGGGTCGGTTGGCTTCCTCCTGGCCAGCTATGCTGTGGGTAAGCCTCCTGCTGTTCAAACTGTTCTGATCAACCAAAATGCAGCCAGATGCTCGGGACTACTAAGAGGGACTGGGTTGGGGGGCGGGCGGGCCTGGGTCTGCAGGGAGCACCTGTCTCAATTCTGGGCGCTTGGGCTTGACCCTTTTGTGTGGGGGAGGGTGTATGAGTACGGTGCTGGCCTGTAGAGATGCCTGCAGTTGGTAAAGTCCCAAATTCCATGCTTAGATGACAAAATTAGCTCCTCTAATCTCACCCTGTAAATCATTCTCTGGGAGCAGAAGTCTCGGGCCGCTGCTCTAGGCCAGGAGTCTGCTTTCTGCTGCCTCTGACCATGGGACAGAATGAACTGTCACACCTGGGTGGTTGAGATGGGATCTCCTGCTGTCTGCTCAGATTCTTTTGCAGCCTGACATCCTAGCAAAGGCACTTAGAGCAGCTGCTCTTGTTTGCTTTGGGAGAGGGTCTTTGGGTTCAGGCAGGATTGAGCCCTGGTGGGTGGGGCAGAGGAACAGAAGCATCAGCGGGCATAGATAAATTTTTTAGCTCTGTGGGAGACAGCAGTGGTCTCCATTATCTCTGTGCTCTGCAGACTTCCTCTTTGGTCAGGGTCCTAGCACATCCCTTTACTATCCTACAGTCTCTAAAGTGCAAGGTGGGGGAAGGGCTCTTGTAGCTCTCTCCTGAAATACAGTGGAGAAGGCACAGACTCTGGAGGTAGGAGCAACTGAGGTGTGGCTTCACACAGTAACCCAAGTCAAGACACCAACCCTCACTGGGCCTGCATTTTACCCTAAACAACTCAGTGATCGGTGAAGGTCAGAGGGCCAGCCCATCAGCCAGTGCCCAGTCAGCACATAATATGTAAGCTTTTGAGTTTTTTCATTCTGAGACAAGGTCTTTCTGTGTAGCCCTAATTATCCTATAAGCTCTTGTAGTCCAGGCTGGCCTTTGAACTCACAGAGATCCACCTGCCCCTGCTCCCTGAGTGCAGCTGAGATTAAAGGCATGTACCACCGTGCCTGGCTATGAGTATCTCTTGTTTTTAAATAAATCTATTCTCATTAAATTTTTAAATTATCTTATTTATTTTGTATGCATATGTGTGTGTAGGGTGCACATATGTAATGGCACATATGTGTGGTCAAAGGACAATTTTGGGAAGTTGTTCAGTCCTAGGGATTAAACTTGGGTCATCGGGCTTACCCACTGAGCCATCTCTCTGGCCCCATAGTTGGTATCTTTCTTCCAGTCTTGAACCACTATGCTTAGGGTCACTGATACCTCATCTTAGAATCACACTGAAAGGCTGAATTTCACATCCTGAAGTCAAGGGGAGGAAACACCCAGACTCCTGGCCCCAAATCCAGGCCGCTTTCCCACTCCCGACCAGTAGTGGCCCAGTTAACTGAAGGAATAAGATTTCAGAACTCAGTTCCTGTTTCCCCAGCCCCTAAGGTGTCAAGATCCAGGAACATGGTAGGTGGAAGGTAGGTGAAGGGGCTGCCCTGCTCCACCACTGGCTCTGAGCAGCAACTGGCATGCAGACTTCTTGTTTTGAACATACAGGCAGCCTTTGCCTCTGGAAGTACATAACTGGACACACAGACCATGACTGTGGCATGGCCCAAAGACTATAGAAATCTACATCCCGTGTCCCCAATTATGAAAAGGTTCGGGGCTCAGGGTTTGGGTTTCTCTGTAGTAAGTGGCTCTGATGAATGTTTTGTCTCCTTTGGGCAGGAGCTGTTGGGGGCATTTGTGGCCTGGCCAATGTCTTAGGGGCCCAGGTATGCCAGCTGGAGAGACTCTGCCTCACGGGACAGTGGGAAGCTGCCCAGACGCTGCAGCACCGCCTCATCGAGCCCAACACAGCGGTGAGCTCCCACCCTGGACTGGCACGGGGTCCCTGCTCAATCCTTTCCTTTCAAACTGTCCATGAGAATGTCCCAGTGTGGGAACCACTACCGACTCCCCAGGAAACCCCAATTGCAGAGAATGAGTCCCATAGGTTCTCAAGCTTCAGAGTTCATTGGAATTTCCATGTGGGCTAGTTAAATGTCCAACCCTTTGAACATGCATGGAAACGAATGTCCTGAGTGATGGCAACGTCAGTGACTCTGGGACTATACCTAGAGGTTCAAAGCCTAGAGACAGTGCGCCATGGCTTTACAGCAACCTCGCAGGGTACAGATAGCAACAACCGGAGGGACTATGGCAGCAGAGAACTGGAGCTATTTCGATTTTCCAGGAGACTTGTCAGAACAATGAGCCCTGCAGGTCAGACTTTATGTTCCAGTTCTTTTGGGGGCAGGTCAAGGAGAACTTAGCAAGGAATGTTGGTCAAGATCAAAGCTATTTTGAAATCTGAAGAAAACTGAAAAAAATAAAGTATATCCTTATTTTATTTATTTTGAAAGAGAGTGTCACTGTGTTGCCAAGGCTGGATTTGCGCTCTTGAAATCCTCCTGCCTCAGCCTCCTGAGTAGCTGGGACTGTCCTGGTTTTGCATCTGCACTAATGTAAATGTGTTTGTACCTCTGTATCCTCAGCACGTGTGCTGTCTTATTTCGGCGGTTTGGAGAGCTGGGAAGTAACGTGTTTAGGACACTGAGCATCTTTTGATGCATTTGCTTGTCACAGCCTTGTTTCTCAAATATCTGTTTATGTCTTTATATCCTGTGTCCATTTTCTTTCTTCTTCCGGTTTCAAGCTCACAGAGATCCTCCTGCTTCTGCCTTCCAAGTGCTGGGTTTAAAGTTGTGCAACATCACCACGTGGCATCTTGTCCATTTTCTAAGTGAATGTCTTTCTTATATGTTAAGTTTAGAAGAACTAGTCCCTTGTTAGATGTGTGCTTATAAAGATTTTCCCCTAGTCTGTAGCTTCTCTTTTTCATTTTCCTTACATGTTTTTGGTCAATCAAATTTTAAATTTTGGGGAAAAACATTAAGATTTTTTGTTGAAGTCAAATTTGTCAATATGTTCTTTCTTGAATCATATTATTAATATCAAGTCTAAGAAGTCTTTGTTCAGCACTAGTTGCTAAATATATTGTCCCACTTTGTTTCCTGAAAGTTTAATAGTTTCATTGTAAAAGTTTGTGACCCATTTTGAGTTAATTTTTGTTTAAAGTCTGAGACTTTGGTCAAGGTTCTTTTTTTTTTGCCTATGGATATCCAAAACCATTTGTTAAGAAAGCTTTCTTTCCTCTGTTGAGCTGCCTTTCTGCCTTTGTCAAAAGTCAGTGGGGCAGGTTTGTGAGAGTCTATTTCTGGGCTCTCTAGCCTCTCCATTGATCTGTGTGTCTACACCTCCACTGTGCCACAGTCTGGATTGTTAACTGCAGCATAAGGGTTTAAATTAAATAAGTCTTGTAATAGGCTGCTTCCTCCCGTTTGGTTCTTTTTAGCTTCCTTAAAATTGCTTGAGGTAATTGATTCCTTTGTCTTTCTATATTAATTTTAGAATAATCTTGTCTAAGGCTACAAAAAAAAATCTTACTAGGAATTGTTAACCTGTAGACCACTCTGGGATAGTAACATCTTTCCTGTGTCACCTTTCTTTCTTTCTTCCTTCCTTTCTGTCTGTCTGTCTGTCTGTCTGTCTTTTGTCTTTCTTTTCATTTCTTTTCTTTCTTTTCTTTTCTTTCTTTTTTTTGAGATAGGATTTTTCTGTATAGTTTTGGAGCCTATCCTGGAACTCACAATGTAGACCAGGCTGGTCTTGAACTCATGGAGATCCGCCTGTCTCTGCCTCCCAAGTGCTGGGATTAAAGACATGTGCCACCACTTCCCGGCTGTCATTCAGTCACTAAACATGGCACATTCTCTACTTATTTGGATCTTCTTTGTTTATTCAGTATTTTTTAGTTTTCTTCAAGGAAGTTCTATCCATAGTTCTATCTCTGGATAACTATGGATAGAACTATGTAGCACTGGTTGGTCTAGAACGCACAGGATCTGCCTATGTCTGCCTCCCAAGTGCTGGGATAAAGGCATGCATCACCACATACAGCTGTTTCACGCTTTTCTGGGCAAGTGAAAATAGTATTTTAACTTCACTGTCTGCCAGGCGGATTTCTCTGTGTAGCTTTGGAGCCTGTCATGGAATTTGCTCTGTACCCTAGGCTGGTCTCGAATTCACAGAGATTTGCTTGCCTCTGCCTCCTGAGTGCTGGAATTAAAGGCGTGCACCACCACCACCCAGCCCAATATTTGATTTTTAAATTTTTCTCTTACATCCTGTATCTTTGTTGCACCTATTCAATAGTTCTAGGAGGGGTGTGTAGCTCGTAGATGCCTTGGGATTCTCTACATAGACCATCATATCATGTACACCAAGGGGAGTTTATTGTGTCCATTTCTATTTCTATGTCTTTCATTTGCTTTCTTACATTTCTGCATTGACTAGGACTTCCTGTACTAGGTTGAATAAAATTCCTGGTTCCTGATCTTAAAGAGAAAGCGTTCAGTCTTTCACCACAAGTATAATGCTTCTTCTGTGTGGTTGTAGATGCTTTTTATCAATTGAGGATACTGCTCTCTATTCCCGGTTTTCTATGAATTTTTTAAATAATTTATTTAATTTTATTTTTTATGTACTTTGGTGTAAAGGTGTCAGATACTCTGGAACTGGAGTTACAGACAGTTGTGAGTCACCATGTGGTTGCTGGGAATTGAACCCAGGTCCTCTGGAAGAGCAGCCAGTACTCTTAACCTCTGAGCTATCTCTCCAGGCCCCTTTTCTATGAACTTTTACAAATCATGAATAAGTGCTGAATTTTGTCAAATGTTTTTCATATTGGCTTATATGATCATGTCCCTGTTCATCATGTCACCATGCCTGTTAGCATGGTGGACTTTATTATCAGTTAAAAAAGACTTATTTTTATTTTATGTGTGTAGGATTTTGCCTACATGTATGTATGCATACCATATGCACGTTTGGTGGCCATGGAGGCCAACTGAAGTTACAGATGGTTGTGTGCTACCCATGTGGGTGCCAGAAACCGAACCTGGGTCCTCTGCAAGAATAGAACACGCTTTTGACTGCTGAGCCATCTCTTCAACTCCCAAATCACTTTTTTTGTTGTTGTTTTGTTTTGAGACAGAGTCTCTCTACACAGCCCTGTCAGTCCTGGAACTTACTATGCTTACTAGGTTTGAATATCTTATATATACTTAAACAATTTATTATCATTTTACTTTCCTGGCTTTAATGGGAACAAATTCATTAAGACATATTTTTCCTAAATCTGTTTCTAGGAACAAAATCAAATCAACAAATGAAACATTGCCCAGGCTGCCATTGAAATTTCTCTATAACCCAGGCAGGCTGTGAAGTTGTGATCCTCCTGCCTTGTCCCCCTGAATAGCTGATATGCTAGGCCTGTACCTCTAGGCCCACCTTCCCTTATGCTTTTGCTATCCAAGCTATCTGTATCCCAGCCCCACAGTGGCGGATGCTTTGTAGCAGGCGGCAGATGTGTTCTAGGTCTCCTGCCCTGCTTGGCTTGTCTCAGTTTTAGAAGAAAGGGCAGCTGAGAAGGAAAGGGAGCTTCTTCCTGGATGCGGAGCTTCCCTCAGAGTGACTCTGTCAATAGGTTCTGAGAACTCGCAGAAATGAAGCCTTCTAGTTAAGCAGAGCCGGGGCTGCCCCCAACACTCTGGCCATTCCCCTGGGGTAGAGGCCTGCATTTCTATTTCTGTCTACCCACACGAGAGAAGGGTCCCACACCTGCAGATGCCAGGACAGGAGGAGGTAGCGCCTCCAGCGGTCTTGGGGACTGCTGTGATTTTAATGGTTTTTGTCATCTGATGTCTGAGTCATGTCTGTGGGTAGGTGTCATCTCACTTTACAGAGGAAATGGTGTTGGCTGCCCCCCTGGGAAGATGGGACACTCAGCTGCCATCAAAGCTCTCCTAGGTCATCTTACCCCATCCTGCCCCTTCTTGTGCCAGCCCTGGGCACACACTCAGGAATGCCTGGAACACCTTTCGCTGTTGCCTGAGCCGTAGGCTCAGACACTCCAACAGCAGCCTGATGTCACTTTATTGCCCTGTTCTGTCCAAGGCCCGTCCTTCTGCCTTCCCACCCAGCATCTTGCCCCAGGCTATATTTAGGACTTTCTGAGGTCTTTGTCACCCAAAGAGCTAGCCCTTTCTACAGGGTTGAGAAGGCACACTGGCTTTCTTTAGAAATCCATGGTAGGAACATGGTTCCATCTTCTTCTGGAGAATTTGGCCAACTACAAAGCTTGCGAGTTTTAAAAGCCAGGCTGTTAAGATATTGTGTTTTTCCCATTAAGACATGGGGAAAACATCAGTTTGCTGGTGACAGCTGACCTCTAGTGGCGGATAGTTGTAAGCCAGTCATCCAACATCCAGCCTTTTCCACTGAATGCCTCATTGCTTCTAACCTTCACGAAACTCGTACCTCTAAAGATCCCCCCAGTGGAGCTTTATTAAGTAAGTTTTTAGATCATCAAAGATGCATTCCAGTATTTCTGATCAGTTGCTTTAACAAAAAGGGAAGAAACTGGATCCTTCATTTATTCTGTAAAATTCCCTGTACGATTTTGAACTGTGACATGGCTATAGGTGACCACTGTGATACACAAGCCTTTAGAGGTAGTGTTGCTCAGCCCCTTCATTTTCCTAGGGAAAAAAAAGTTGCTCGGGTAATAAATAGTGCAGTTATATGACAAACCTCCTGTGACTAGTGATATATCCTTTCCTGTGAAAGCATTTTTTTGTTTGTTTGTTTTTTGAGACAGGGTTTCTCAGTGTGTTACTTTGGAGCCTGTCCTGGAACTAGCTCTTGTAGACCAGGCTGGCCTTGAATGCACAGAGATCCACCTGCCTCTGCCTCCCCGAGTGCTAGGATTAAAGGCCTGTGTCACCACTGCCCAGCCCCTGTGAAAGCATTTAAATAGGGCCAGGGAGGAGCTGTGGGTGGGTGGGGGACCCTGATGCTGGGGACTCAGGATCTGAGCTCTGTCCACGGCTTTCACGAAGCCATCTCCTTCCTTGCTCACCGGGTCTTCTGTGCTGCAGGGACCCAGCCTTGCTGCCTTCTACACCAGCTTCTATCCCAGCATGAGGGCTTAGATGCCCCTCTTTGTTGAAGTAGTTTTTCTCCTAAGCCCTAAAGGGAACCTTCTTATTCAGGCTGAAACTCTCCATAACTGACCCACTTCTGGTGTCCAAATCTGGATTCTCAGTGCAACCTGCACCACAGATTGGAATTCCTTACGGGAGAGTGGGAACCCCAACTTTTCCAGCTAGGCATGTCAGAGGTGTGGGGGCTCTGCAGTCTCTTCTAATGAGTGCTTCTTCTCAGGTGACTCGGCGCTTTGGGATTCCGGGGCTGAAGAAAACCATGGACTGGTTTGGCTACTATGGAGGTCCCTGTCGTGCCCCCTTGCAGGAGCTGAGTCCCATTGAGGAGGAGGCCCTGCACTTGGATTTCAGCAACAATGGCTGGCTCTGATGACAAGCAGGAGACACCTGGCCTGAGCTGTCAGGGACGTCTGTTCCCATAGCCTGAATAGGAACAAGGCATTAGGAATTAGGGCATGTATTAGTCAGTGTTCTATTACTGTGAAGAGACACTGTGACCCTGGTGATGCTTATAAAGGAAAGCATTTAATTGGGCTGGATTACCGCTTTCAGAGGTTTAGTCCATTATCATTGTGATGGGAAGCAGGGCAGCTTGCAGACAGACACGGTGCTGGAGAAGCAGCTGAGAGTTCTACATCTGGATCTGCAGGCAGGAGGAAGAGAAAGTCAACCGGCCTTGCTTGGGCTTTTGAAAACCTCAAAGCCCGCCTCCAGTGACACACTTCTTCCAATAAGGCCACACCTTCTAATCCTTTCTGATAGTGCCATTCCCTAAACATTTACTTGTATGAGGCAGGGCATTCTTATTCAAACCACCACATTCTACTCCCTGGCCCCCATGGGCTTATAGCCATATTATAACACAAATGCATTTAGTCTAACTTCAAATGTTCCCGTAATCTATCACAGTCTTATGACTAATTAAAAGTCCAAAGTTCAAGTCTCTTCTGAAATTCATGCAATCTCTTAACCATAACCCACTGTAAAATCAAAATCAAAAAGCAGATCACATATAATGGCACGGAATATCCACTACCATTCCAGAAGGGTGGAAGGGGAGCATAGTGAGAAAATACTGGGCCAAAGCAAATCCAAATCCAATTGGACAGACTCCAAACTGCATCTCCAGGTCTGGTGTCAAAGCATACTTCAGATCTCCAGCTCCCTTCAACTTTCTTGACAGTAACATGCTTCTCTTTCTTGGGCTGGTTCCATTCCCTGTTAGCAGTTTTCCTCGGCAGGTATCCCATGACTCTGGCATCTCCAGCATCTTGGAGTCTCCAAGGCAATCCAGGCTTCACCTTCACATCTTCATGAAATGGCCTCTCTAGGCCTCCATTCGGGAACACCCTTGACATGTGTCTGGCCTCAGTGGCTTTCCTTAGGTGTGGAGGGAAATTCCACAACACTTTCTTGTATCCTTGACTCTAAAATCAGAACCATGTGACTGAAGCTGCCAAGTTCTACTGCTTGATGGTGCTGGAGACTGACCCCCTCGTTCAAGTACATTTTCATTAGCTTTCTGGTTTTTGATGGCTTCCTGAATTCACTGCATAGCTTTCCTAATTATGTTTCCTGAGTTAGAAATTTAGCAGGGTGGGGTCTTGCCCTGAGGTCACCACTCCCTTTATTCCAATGAACATCAGGATTTTCTTTAAACTTTTTATCTCCTTGAGCCCTAGAGTGAACTCCATTACACTTCCTGATGCACTTTTTAACCTCAACCAGTACATTTTATATTTTCCCTTGCTCAGCTTGCCCCTTTTTTAGATCTGCATAAGACTGGCCACTAGCCGGGCAGTGGTAGCACAAACCTTTAATCCCAGCACTTGGGAGGCAGAGGCAGGCAGATCTCTGTGAGTT
>LOJH01032293.1:0-16586 GCA_001685095.1 Ellobius talpinus
TCCTCCTCCTCCTCTTCTTCTTCTTCTTCTCCTCCTCCTCCTCCTCCTTTCCCCCTCCCTCTCCCTCTCCTCCTTCTCCTCTTTCTTCTTCTACATCTCACCCTCCATGCAGAAGTCACAGGATCTCTTGCAAACAGAAACATATTATAGCTTGCTGTTGACTACACACCTCTGTTCCTGAGGTCCAAAGTTGCATGCCTGCAACATTCAAAAGCCCTGCAATTTCCCCTGCAAACTGCCTTTACCCAAAGTCAGAGTCCTCACAGAGTTCCTGGCTATTAGAAGAAAAGGCATGGTGGCAGGTAGGAACTGCTTTGCATCCCCAAAACATGGCAGAAGCCACAGTCCCCACACTGCCAGCTGTCGGCAGAATCCAATGGCTTGAGCCTTCCAGAATTGGGAGTGAGAGCAACAACATCAAAATCAGCTGTGTAGATCCTTGGTCTTCTATCTGGCTCTTGTTCCTTAGGGCTCTTGATGCCTAGAAGCTGCATAGGTGGGTTCACCTTCTCCGAGGATAAGGTGAGGGCCTTACCCGACATGCTCCACCCTCAGCTAAGCTATCCTGAGCTCTGGATATTCTCTTAGCTACTATACTTTAGAAGAATCCTTCAGGAGTCTCTGTGGACAAGTGGTGACCTTCAATATTGTTCCAGACCAAGTGCTCGCCCTGGACTGCCCTCTCTGAAAGGTACAGTGGAGAGAAAAGTCCTTGGTGCCCTCTCTATCATCTTGCTGGACAAATGCTAAGGCAGCAATGGCTGCCGGTGCCCCTCAGCATGAAATATCAGTTCCAAGAGGAAAGATGATGCCAGCCTTTGGCAGTTGCCCTTGGTCTTTGATGTGCTCCGAGATTCTTCCTGCTAGAAATGATGCAGCTACCTCCTGGCATGTGATGAGCTGGCGTGTAGCCTCCTGTGGTTACTCAAAGTGCAATTACTCCTACCTGTTGAGGCTACTGAGAACCACAGATTGGGGTCAAAATTCCACTTGTTTCTGACCACCATTACCCCTTCAGTGGAATTTGGGGAACCAGACATGAACACCAATTTTTAAAAACATATTTGGTAGTCTCTAAGATGTCCAGGACTCTTCCCACCACAGTGTATAATTGTTCCAACTGCTCCATTTAAAGATAAATTAAAGAAGGAAAATGTATATACACACTATGTATATCCATACATATATAAACACACCTACACACATGCATACATATATGCCCAAATACACACATATACACACTTACATATATGTGTGACATTGTTTCAGGGTCCCCAAAGTCAAATTAAAGAATCACAGTGATGAAGAGATAAAGGGAGATTTGACCCAAGGCTGAATTAGAACTCAGAGTTGTTCATCAGCTCTGCAGACCACTGACACGTTACCATGGTAATTTTGAATCCCAGTGGTCTTTGAAGTGATGGGTACTGCAGAAAATGAGGTGGAAGCTAAAACTTCATTCTGCAAGGAGTCCTGTAGAATGTCCTGTACCCTAACAAGAATCACATGGTCACCACCTGCAGGCAGCCCTGGGGCACAAGGTTCACCATACCAACTGACTTTTGGGGAAGGTAGGTGACAGCATCCTGGGCACAGGAATTCCAAGTGCTATAAGCCCAGCAAGAGCAGACACAGTGTCATTAGAAGGTGGTCTCACCTGTGTTAACTCAGAAGGAAAATCCCCTAGCCCCGGGTCACCGGCAGAAAACTGTAGGACTACCTTTGGCATTGTTGCCTCCAATATATTCAGAAAGAATTCTTGGTAAAGCTTTCCTCAACTTAGCAGAAATATTCAGCCAGGTGGTGGTAGCACATGCCTTTCATCCCAGCACTCGGGAGGCAGAGGCAGGCTGATCTCTGTGAGTTCAAGGCCAGCCTGATCCACAAAGTGAATTCCAGTTCAACCAGAGAAATCCTATCTTGAAAAACCAAAAATAAATAAAAAATAAATAAATAAAAAGTAAATAAATAAAAGCAATATTCCCCACGTCTAAGCATGCAGATATTATAGACTAGTTAGTCTAGGCTTTGGCTACTTTCCCCCCTTTTTTTTAGTTTTTATCATTTTATTTATTTGTCTGTCTATCTATCTACCTACCTACCTACTTTTGCAACTCTCCCTTACAAAGCCATACTGGAACATTTGTGCCTTACAGTGTATGTCCTCACTGACCCAGCTGCTCAGTTCCTCTGGAGATGCAGCGAAACTGGCAGCCAGGCCGTGTGGCACACTTCAAATACCACTCCTTGAGAACACAAGGATGAGTTAGCTGAGTTAGCCCCGAGCCCCACCCAGATCTGCCCCCAATACTCTAAACCCATGTTGCCCTGAGCTAGTCATTCTTCCTGGGGTAGAATCACCCAATGGAAGCCACTTAAGGAATAAACGGGTTGTCTAGTTCATAATTCTGGAGAGTAGCTTGTCAT
Source organism: Ellobius talpinus (assembly GCA_001685095.1). Taxonomy (NCBI): domain Eukaryota; kingdom Metazoa; phylum Chordata; class Mammalia; order Rodentia; family Cricetidae; genus Ellobius; species Ellobius talpinus. The sequence goes on from LOJH01032293.1 coordinate 2,428, forward strand.
AGTGGAGAGGTCGAGGCAGCGGAAGGGTGAGACAATCAACCACATGACCTTGGCAGTCTGGAAGTAGACACAGACAAGGGTTCTATGCAGTAAGCTGGCTTTCTCCTATTCAGTCTGAACTCAAGCCCAGACAAGGTACTGTGCATATTTAGGGGTTTGTGGGGAGGGTTTTTCCCACTTTAATTAACCCAATCCAGACACTCGCCTCTTGGGCTCTTCTAGAACCTGTCAGATAACATTAATCCATGTTAACCATCATGGATCTGATAAGGTCTCCACAGCACATCACTCCAAGGAATTAATGAGGACTCCATGAGACCCCAGGGTAGAGGAAAAATGCAGACAGACTTAGGGAACTACCACTTAATTAAATAAGCAGCTACCTAGTGGCCTGGGGCCTGAGCATCAGCCTTCTGATACAAATGGTTCTTTATGGTACTTTGTCTGGATTTGGCTGACAATATGTGATCAGTCTGAGGGACATGTGCGGTCAATGAGGGCTGCCAGCTTGATGAGAACCAGAGCTAGCACTCTGCCTCTGCCCTCCATCCCAACCCAGTAGGAGAAGCAGTACTCATTCCCAGGTTTAAAGAACCAAACCAAAGATCAATCCTTCCAAGAAGGCAAAAATATAAATTATTTTTCTAGCTAGGAAAGATGAGGGTGTGTGAGGGTATTAAATTTAATTGTTCTGTTCAGCTATCTTCTGTGTCCTCCATTCTTCTCCAGAATCCATAAGGGGACTATTACATCTATAGAGCATAACCAGTGTTCTCTGCACATATGTGGCCAGTGTAGTACATACACAGTGTTCTTTCTGTATACATGCCCACTGTCACACACACACAGAGAGAGAGAGAGAGAGAGAGAGAGAGAGGGAGCCTTTTCTGCACATATATGGCTAGTGTGTCCAGTATACACAGTGTTCTTTCTGTATACATGCCCACTTTCTTCCGCACACACACACACACACACACACACAAACACACTGTTTACTGCACATATCTGGCTAGTGTGTTCAGTATATACACAGTGTTCTCTCTTTATACATTTTGAGTGTCTTCTTTCTCTCACACAGTGTTCTCTGCAACGCCTTTTGCACACCCAGCATCCCTTGCATAAACATTCCCAGTGCTTGTGTGTGTGTGTGTGTGTGTGTGTGATGCACTCTACAGTTTTGGTCTATCTGTATCAGACCATCAGTCTCATCTCTGGCATGAGTCCATGCAGCCATGGGACACAGGTATCTCTGTGAAGCCTCTCGGAATGACCCTGGGGTATTCTTATATTCTGGTTGAGCCTAGCCTTTAACGGCTGAGCCATCTCTCCAGTCCAGACCCTGGAGTATTCTTAAATTTACTTTTATTTGGCAATTAACTGAAACAAACTTATTTTATTTTCAAGATCGATAGTACTGTGCCCATTCCTCTTTTCTTTCTTTCTGCTTGCGTTGATGCCATCATTGTGCTTATGTAAGCTAAGGGGCCCTTCCCCATTTTCACCTGTAATTGTGGCTAATTAACCACATCTTAGGAAATTTTTATGCCACAAAATGCCAAAGTTTATTAACACCTCATTTATGGCCATCAATGAACTCTTAAGCTCGCAGAGTGGCGCCTGGCTCTGGACTCTCTCCCAACACTAATCATCATTGCTATAGATCCTCCACGACGCAGACACGCTCGCTGATTAAGTGCTAAGGCGTCATTAGGCAACTGCCAATTCTGGGCAGCAAGAATGAGCAACAAGGGAACGGATGCAATTTTTAAAATAGTCCCATGAAGCAATATATAACCGCGCCCGCAATTGCTTATAAATAAATCACAGGAGACACAAACTGTCGGCCAGCAAAGAAAACTCATGGCTCAGAGCGCATGAGCGGAAGGAGAAGCCAGGCCACTTTGCTGCCCGGCCTTTTCCCAAATCATGCTTGCAGTTGGCTAAGCAGGTGCCACAGTACCCGATTCCTCCACAGTTTGCTTCTCCTTTTGGCTCTTTGAACATCCCACCCCATGTTCCACATCAAGTTTTTATGGATATCTGGATGTGTCAGCAGAAACCAAACAGTCCACCCTACGGCTTGCCAGAGTGACTGCGCCAACCATTGGAAGGCAAGAGACTCCAGCCTTGGAAGTCTGTCCCAGAGTGCCTCTGAGCAGGGAGATGTTTGATAGACACGAGGTTTGTGCTTGTCACCACCACATTCCAGAAAACATCCTTTGTACAACCCGAGTATCAAAATGTGGAATTTAATTCAACGTCTTACAAGATGATGGATTGATTTTTATAACATTTTTAGGCTCCTGAGATATCTATTAACTTGAAAATATTTATCAGCACTTGGACTAGCTCTTATTTGAGAACTCAGCTTCATGCGCACAGACATGAATCAAATAGGAAACATAATAATGTCTGGCATGCATGGTCAGTTTTCCACTTAACGGATTGTGTGATCAGGCCTGGGATTGTTTGAGGTATAGCCAGACTTTCCCTGGAGTGAAGGGAATAAATATGTCCTCGCTGAAGATGGGGCACTGAACAGCAGGCTGATCAAGCTCAGAGCCTGAGCATATTGGGATTGCGTATGGGAGTCCAGGTACCTGAGCTGTAGCGGCATGACTGCCCACCCTGAGTATGAGCTCAGAAGCGCCCTGTGCAGGCAGTGTGACTAGTCAGAGGGTCTAATTTCTGCCTGGCTGTCCTGACTGCTTATACAGCCTCGGGAAGGGGATACACAAGTCTTACAAGTTTTAGGAACTTCCTGAGACATTGTTGTGTTAGCTTCTTGCGACCTATAGGTTTGCTTTCTCAGTTACCATGATGGGCCTTCCAGGAAGGAATGCTTCAACTCAGAGGACACAGCTACTCAATGGGAAGAAAGAAGACACCCAATTCAGTAGATATTACAGCTGTAAACCATGACATTGCTGTGGGAAGACAGTGACTGTGCTGTAGACACTGAAGTCTAGCGTGACTGCATCACAGAGAAAAGTGAGTGCCCAGTGCTCCTGGTTATCCTAAATGTCTTCATTCATTTTTTCTTTCTGCTTAAAAATACCTATAAAAATTCAAAAGCTTGTGTGATTTATTGCTCTGCCCACCTAAGTTCTGCACACCCATTTTATTTTTACTTGATTATGGATACACACACACACACACACACACACACGGGTGTACTGCCTACATGCATTTTTTGTGAACCGCGGGTATACTTGGTGCCTGTGGAGGCCAGAAGAGAGTGTTGGATCCCCTGAGACTAGAGTCACAGATGGCTATGAGTCACTATGTGGGTGCTAGGAATTGATCCCAAGTCTTCAGGAAGAGCAGCCAGTGCTCTTAACCACTGAGTAATCTCTCCAGCCCAAGGCCCTTGGGGAGCCTCTGGAACAGGAGTTACAGGCTACTACGAGCTGCCATGTGGATGCTCAGAACCAAGCTCAGGCTCCCTATAAGAGCCATAAGCAGGCTCACCTACTGGAACGCCACTCCAGCCCGAGGAAGGCGGCTTAAATGGTTATGAGTCGACACTGATTGCGGAGAGCTGGTGCTCACCGGTTATGGTATGAAAGCACATTTAGTGGTTTCGGTTCAGGGGACTTTAATGACTCAGAGGGTTTGTTATCCACAGTATTCCACAGGATTTTGCCTATGAGTGATTATCTTGATTAGGTGGAAGTGGAAAGAGCCATTCTAACTATGGATAGCACCATCCCATGTGACAAAGTCCTTGACAAAGGAGAGAGAAAGCTAAACATAGGAATTTGTCCCTCTACTTTATCTCTCCGACTGTGGAACGAATGTGACCAGCCTCCTTCAGTTCCTGCTTCATGTCTTCACTGGAACAGACTGGACCCTGGAACCCTTAACCAAATTAACTCTTTCCCCTTTAAGTTGCTTCTTACAGGCTGTCTTAAGTTTCTATGGTTATGATAAAACACCTTGACCAAACCCAACTTGGGAAGGAAAGAGTTTCATGCGCTAATCATAGTCCAACATGAAGGGACATCAGGGTAGGACCTCAAGGCAGGAACCTGGAGCAAGAATGGAAGCAGAATCCATGGAGAAACACTGCTTACGGGCTTTTTCTACCACCCAATGCCTCTATCTATGTGGGCTGGGACCTTCCACTTCAAGACGATATCCCACAGATTTGCCTTCAGGCCAGTCCTATGGAGATATTTCTTAATGAAGATTCCCTCTCCCCGGGTATGTGTAGGTTTGCGTCAGGTTGGCAACAACCAACCGGTAAACAGTGCATTTTTATTGAGAAGCAGAAAAGCAACCAACACACACATGCCTTTATTCGAGAAGTGGTCCAGGGTTGTGTTTCTGTCTTAAACCTGGAAATTGTAAGAAATCCCACTGTGCCAGCATGGAGTTGTATTTTCCAGGCGTATCTTATTCGTCCTACGTGGGAATGCTCAACTGCACACTTGTACACACCACACATTTTTTATTCTGATACTAAAGAGTAGTATCATTGGGCCGAGCAGCCTCTTATACTTTTACTTTTATTTTCTGAATTTAAACATTTTACTTATCAACATATCTGTGTCTGTGTTCTTGTGTCTAAATCCGTTTGATAAATACCTTCAAAGTATCAGGTTTTAAATACTGAGGCATGATGCTAGTTAGGGGACAGATGTGGTTTACCACTGACGTCGACAATAAAATTGAACTGAGTCTTAAAACCACATTAAGATTCTCTTCTTGGCTGAAGTATAGCAGGCATCCAATTATGTATATTCTCTCCAAGATACAAACAGGACAGCTTACATAAGTACCAAATGTCACCACATAAAGTGTACTAGGGACACACTGTTAAGACAGTAAAGTTTCCTCGCTTTTCATAAATTACTCCACCTAATATTTCTGGCATGTTTTTCATGCCTATATTTTGTCCTCTGGGTCAATGTTGTAAAATAATAACATTTGGGAATAGATTTTCAATGCTTTTCTTCTACCCTTAAGGAGTGTTGCTGTATTTAATAAGGTTCTGATGCCTGGAAGGAGCAGGTAGGAGGGAGGCACTGTGTAACAGAGGGGCTTCCTGGTGGGCAGTGGACATGAACATACACCTTTCCATCAGGGCTAAGGAGTCAGGGGTCCCCAGAGCCCGTGGGTCCCAATAGATGCTGCTGGGATCTTGCGGTAAGATGGTTTCCGAGAGCTTTGAAGACAGAAGGACTTCTGTCTAATGACACTGCTAATGTCTTAGAGTCACCAGGGAGTTTGGGGGGTAACTAAGATCTTGGTATACCCAGCAGACTCAACATTTTAAATATTTTTAATTTTGTGTGTGTTTTGCCAGACTGGATAACAGGAAGTGTTCCTCCTAAGCCCCTTGGTGTACTGAGAGAACATGGGGCTGATCGTATTGCCCGGAGTCATGGTACTTTCATGGTCAACTTGAGGTTTCTTCATCTTCCAGAATCTTGTTTCCCCAGCTCAACATCTGAGTATTGTTATATTCCAGAGGACACAGTGAGCACGCAGGGTTTTCCCAATGCTGAGGTCATAGTCTGTGACCAGGCTGAAGAGGGCAGCTGTGGATAGTTCCAGGAATTTTCTGTGCATTTGCCTCACTTCTCTGTGTGGGTTGCATCTCCCAGGGCTACAGAGTGCTTTCCTTCCTCTGGCCCTCCTCATCAGAGTGATAGAGTCCTGTGAAAGAACGCCAAAGCTGACACGGGCTTTTCCAGGTTGGAAGGTATATATCCATTCAAGGTTCTTACAGGACTTAGATTCCAGGGCTCCAAGGTGAAGGTATTAAGAGGCGGGAAAGTGGTTCTGTGAGGAGGATTTGATGATAAATGGTATCTGTGCCCTCGCAGAGGGGCTACAGTCATGCCTGGATGACATTGTTCATAGAAACTGCTTCCAACCTGTCCTGGCTAGCTTTATGTCAGATTGCCACAAGTTAGAGTCATCTAAAGAGAGGGAATCTCAATTAAGGAACAGGCCTCCCTAAGACCCAGCTGTAGGGCATTTTCTTAATTGGTGATTGATGGGAGAGTGCCCTGCTCATTGTGGGTGGTAACATCCCTGGGCTGGTGGTTCTGGTTTCTATAAGCAGGCTGAGGAACCCATGAGGAGCAAGCCCGTAAGCAGCACCCCTCCATGGACTCCACAAAGCCTCTGGGTTCTTGCCCTGCTTGAGTTCCTGTCCTGACTTCCTTTGGTAATGAACAGCGATACGGAAGTGCAAGCAAATAAACCCTTTCTTCCCTAACTTGCTTCTAAATATGCTGAAGATACTACCTGACCCTGTATTGGCTGCCACCCTCACTGTCAACTCCTAGCCCCCCAAAGGGAGGATTTTTGTGTGAACAGCCTTCAGCCCGAATTTTGTTAGAGTGAATGCAGGAAGAAAGCTGCAACAACCTGCAGCTTCCTTTTTGGTCTGGACTGAGCTCATGTGCATGGGTTCTGGAAATCAGACATTGAGGCTACACCATGGGCCAAGATTAAGGACTCATAACATCAAGGCTGTCTGTCCCAACTCTGATTCTTATTGGCAGCTTCTGGAAGAAGATGGAGTTGGTGGGCTTATCCCTCCACAGTCCTTTCCAAGGTTGTGGCTTTTACCTTTAAGTAAAGGTCAAGAGGTTTTAGTGTGGAAAATAACAGACACAGATAAATAATTGGCCCACAAGCAAGGAGCATAGCTAAGCTCCAAGGATTGATGGAATTGGGTGTTTTCAAAACGGTCCAAGAAGCTGGAAAGAGCTCAGCTCTGCCAATTAAAGCTCCAGCCCTGCTCGGCGGAACAGGCTAAGTGACAGCATGCAAGCCTGAGGGGGATGCAGCCTGGCTAATTGATGGTGGGTAGTGGAGCAGCCAGTGTTAGAGACCACAGAGCTGAGACACACGGGGAAAGTCAGAGATGCTCAACCTTGGCAGAGCGGGGCATACACATGGTGAACACACCTGATCTGAGTGGTGAAGGTCTCTTCATGTCCCCCTCCATAGGCATGTCTGTGCTCGAGAGTAATCCTCAGGTCCCAGACCACGGAAAGGTGGCTGAGGTGTGGCTGGAGGATTCACTTCTGCTGCACTCTGGGGCTGGTGGTTATAGACAGAGCACAGTGAAGTCAAGATGGATCCGAAGCTGGTTCAGGCCACCTCTACACAGGCCCGTTGTCTCACAGGCCAGGAGCTCTCCATGTACACTGTGGGTAGTTAGTATCATTGAAGACAGGACACATCATTTCATTCATTCCAACTGTTGGAAGAGATTTTCCCTTTCAAGGGTTGGGCTTTGTTTTAGAGTCAAGACCTACAAAGACTCCACAAAAAGATAAGAGAGAAGACTGTGTGGTCAGAAAGTGCCCCCACATTCTTAAAATAACCAACAGCCCCTGCTACCCCTAAACCAGAATGCCACAAGGCTGACTCTCACTCTGCTTTTAAGAAACATGAGGCACCGGGGGAGCTCTTCCACTAAAGCTTCATTCAGCTAAGATGACAGGTTGTTCCACTTGGTTTTCTTCCCCAAATCTCCTTCCCCATCTAGATACACTAAATTTGCTGTTTTGATCTTTCTCACCAGTTAGTTAAAAAGTTCAATGTTTAAACTGATTTATATCTCTGTGCTGGAGCACAGAAGTACTCACACATCCATCATTGTGATAGATATTTTGTGGTGAAGATACAAAGTTAAACCAGAAGCTCACGTCTTCTGTAAGAGTTACTTTTGATTTTCAGGTTTCAGACCTGTGCATCTCTGGGTTCCTGACAGCAGGTCTGGGATCTCTCTGCCTATCGCAATGAACAGTTTCTATTTCCTCCGTCAAATGGTACTGAGGCCACACTGCTTTTGAAAGTTAAAGAACTTTTCTGGCTGTAAAAAATCGACCACCCTCTGAAGAGATGGCAGTGACAGTGGGATGGTGTCCCATATGACATTAATGTACCTGGACAGGTAGATACGTATCTATGGATCACCCAGCATCCCAGGGAAGTTGGACTATAATCATTGTGGCATGCACAAGTCTCTCGGTTAAATTAATTTTTTTTTTCCTGTGTCTAAGCCCTGAGGACCAAGGATTTCCAGGAAGAACGTTTACACAGATATAAGGACACTTCCTTGCTGGGATGTCTCAGATACAAGATCATTGGCAATTGGATCCTATAAAATGAAAAATAATGAAATACACTCTTACTTCAAGAGGGAAGGTCCAGGGCACAGTCACAATTTTAACAAAGTAAAACCAAACTCTCACAGTGAAATTAATTCACTATCCAGTGTCTGGGATTCGCTCATCATCTTCTGGGTTCTCTGGAGGGATTTGAAGGAACTTTTCCGGCTTTGCCCTCTGTAGCACACACAGCCTGTCTTCTAGGCTCTTCTAGGCTGGTTGGCTTCACTCCATCACTGCTGCTGTTCTTGGTGGTTGTGCCATGGTGCTAGCATCCTCATAAACACTGGGTACCATGTTGTAACTGGGCTGTACTTCCATCAACAGCTTTCTGGGACTCTCTGCAAGTACTCCAGCCCTGCCACACAGGGCCATGCCTCAGCTGCTCTTTATGATCCCTTAACACTTTCAAAAACAGCACCACCTGGATGACTTTCACACTTGACAAGTTCAGCTGCCAATACGAGGTACAACCTTGACTGCTTCTGAAACATACCTACTGTGACGACCCTGAGGCAACACTTCCGAGAAGACCTTATCTCAGTAATGCTGGCCTCTTCCTAATCACAACTAATTTTTCAGCCTCAGGTGACCAGCATCCATTCTCCAAGCAATGCAAAGGTTTTACTTTCATGGTTCTGGTCTCTTGCTAAGCACAGCCAAATCTTCAGTGCTAAGTGATTAGAAACCACAGATTCTTCACACAAAAGGTCCAGCAGGGTCTCTGCTTCCCTCAGAAACATCACAAGCCTGGTCACTATTGCCTGTATTGCTCTCAACATTCTTATCTTCCAAGCTCCTACAGAACAGCCCACTGAGCTCTCAACACTCAGTGACTTTCCTAGCCCAAAGTTTAAAGTCTTTCCATCATCCTGCCCTAAATAACACGGTCAGGTCTGGCACCGCAGTACCCCACTATCCTGGTACCAATAGGTCTTCGTTAAGGTTACTACTGCTGTGATGAAACATCATGATCAAAGTAACTGGGGAAAGAAAGGGTTTATTTGGCTTATACTTCCACATCACTGTTCACCATCAAAGGAAGTCAGGACAGGAGCTCTAGCTTGAAAAACCCTAACTTGAAGGCAGGAGCTGATACGGAGGCCATGAGGAGGTGCTGCTTACTGTTCTTGCTCCTCATGACTTGATCATCTGCTTTCTTATAGAACCACCAGCTACCAGAAGCACCAGCCCAAGGCTGGCACTAGCCACAATGGACTGGGCCCATCCCATCAATCACTGATTAAGAAATGCCCTACAACCAGAGCTTATGGAGTCATTTTCTCATTGAGACTCCCATCTTTCAGGTAACTCCAGCCTGTGTTAACCTGACACAAAACCAGTCAACACATACATATATATGCACAGATAAACACACAAACACATATACCTATATGCATAAGCATGTACACACATGCATATATGTATACACAAACATATGCACACTCTGAAGGCAAAGGCATAGACCCCGGGAGTCAGGTAAAAGGCAAACAGCAGATTCCTTTATTCAACAATGGAGAGAGCCTTATCTACCATTCTCCCAGCATCCAGGTTGCATTCAGATCAATTGACATTGTGTGGTGGCTCCTCATTGTCTAGGTGTGATCAGGACCTCTGACAACGACTAGGCCCTCAGGTAGACTCCAGGTTGACGCATCTCTAGGCTTTCCTTGTAGGCCTTATCTTCCTACAATTTCCTTTTATTTTTTTATTTTACTTGTTTATTTTATTAATTTTCTTATTTTGAATCAAAGTCTTACGATGTAGCCCTGGCTGGCCTGGAACTCACTATGTTGATCAGGTTGGCCTGGGACCCACAGAGATCCGCTTGCCTCAGCCTTTGAAGTGCTGGGATTAAAGGTGTGCACTATGGGCTCAGCTAAATATTTGCTTGTTTGTCTGTCTGTTCCACTGATAGAATGTGCACACCCTAGCACGACCACTGAACTAACCCCCAGCTCTCACCTTTATCAATATTTTCATGAGACTATTAAAAGGACAAATCTATTTAACTTTCCATTACCTAGTAATTGTCCTGTTTTAGTTCCAATCCCACACCATTGGGAGAGAGTGCTAGCATTTCCAGACTCCAGGTTTTGTATATGATACCACCATTGCTTGTTTATCGATGGGGCTTTTGCAAATAGACAGCACCCTAGACATCTCTGGCTGGTGAACTTGTATATCATCCATTCCATTTTCCAAACTCTTCCATCACCGTTTTGAAAGGAGCCCTTCCACCCTGGTCTCTTAAAAGCACCTGTTTCCTATTTCCTTTCTAACAGAGAGAGAGGCCCTCTGAGCTGGGGAGTTTCAACTATTTTTGTTGGCGTTTTCAGTGAATAAGCACTGGAGTCTGATATCCTAAATATCTGAGAAGCATTAAAATGATAAATAACACTGCTGCAATAACCTTTATGCATGGGTGCTCAAATAAAGACATTTGTCTATGTAGTAATGCTTATTAAGTGTGGCTTTTATAGTCACGGAGCCGCCACTGTCTATTGCTGATACACAGGGTCATGAGTGGACATCCTAGGAGCCCATTCTGAAGTCAAGAAGAGGCCCCATCTTCTGGCTTCTCACATTTTAAGTGTCCTGTCTGGGATACATTCTGTGACACATGGCACATTTTTGTCTGTGCTAATTCTTTCCTTGGTGATTCATTTACTGTCTCAAGAGGCCCCTAGGTACCGAGCTGAAGTACAAGTTGGTGCTCCAGACACCCGATGACGATGTCCCTTACAGACGAAACAATTGCTTACTTCTTTTTTCTAGTGCGGATTAAATTGCTCCTGGACCATAGTACAATTTTTATCAATGTTGATAAATCAGTTACATATCGTAGACTTTAATACACTTCACACTTAAAGGAAGGTCATGTTTTGATATGTTGATGGCAATACCGAGGCCTGGGGTTCTAGGACCTTCACCTGTGTATTCTCAGAGAACTGCCTATGGCCACTAATTCAGTGTTACTGGGTATGGTACCTGACTTTCTTCAGAGGAGAAGGAGAGAGAGTCAGAACAATTCCTTGAGAAGGAGAAGAATGAGCCAGGTAAACAGACATAATTGGTCTAATACATTTGTCAAAGCACATGTATTTATTAAATTCTTCCTATAACTGCTACCTTAGCATTTAAATGAAAACTGTCCATCACACATGAAAAAGGGGAGTTGTACAAAGAACCGCTTTAACATGAAATTAAAAACACCATCAAGTTCTCATGCTTTATATTTCAAGACTATAATTCTTGTTTTGTCAACTAAATAATTCTAGCCATAGTAATATAGTTCACATTTCATAGTTAAGACCCAACTCTGTTGAGGTTAATCCAATAAAAAACCAACTCTCTCCAAAATGAGAGTTGAATTAGGAGACACATGCATGGCAATACTTCAGCCATTGTATTTGAAAGGCTCTAAGTGAGTCCTTACAACCCATCTCTTATGTTAGGCTGTCCTTAGATTACCAACGTCTCACTCATAGAGCAGGCAAGGCATTCTGAAAAATCCTTGAAATCATAAATAAAATAGATGCCATTTTCCAACAAAATCCTCCAAGAGCATTGTTAATGGAAACTTTAATCACTCATTTGCTTAGAGAGAAAGTTCTCCAAGATACACTCTAATGTGTAATATAATCTGGTCTCCAGAGAAAGGAACGGAATGGTAGATGTCAATTCATATGTCTCTCATAAGGGAGTGAACAAAATGTTGTGTCAGCACTAAGTGGAGCTCTTTAAAGCTCTGGGTGGAAACAAATACCTGAACAGATATCACTGAATTCAAAGACTTGTTGCTTTTAACATCCTTGAGGTGGATGGAGGAGAGGCAGGAAAAGCAGATGGCACTACCTGACTGTGACCCTCCAGCGGCCCAGGTCTTGCATAAATGGATGGTGCTGGCCATCTGGCCTGTAAGATACATGCTCTGGGAAGTTCATTCTGACCATGAGTAGGGGAAAATGTAATGGAAAAGTACATTCATGGAATATAATAAAAATTTAGTTCTGGGTGACCTATCAGACTTAAATTTTGCAAGAAGTAAATGGTGAAATTTTGTTCTTTAAAAAAAATCTTCTCATACATTATATCGACGGTGCAGTTTCTCATCCCTCCTTTCCCTGCAATCCTTCCCCATCATCTCACATCTCTGAGCAAGCTTCCTAGGGATACCTGGAAATACATGGCAATAACAAGTTACAGTGCATTAGGGACATTGTTCATATCCAGTCTGGACAGGGCAACCCAGTAGAAGGGGAAAGATCCCAAAAGCAGGTGAAAGAGGAGTCCCACAAGGACACCAAGCTATACATCCTTAGGTCAGACCCATACGGTGCTCTGATCATCACCTTAGTCTCTGTGAGCCCCTATGAGCCCAGGTTAGTTGATGTGGCCGGTGTTCTTGCGGGATCCTTGACCCCTCTGGCTCCTACAATCCTTCCTCCTCGTCTTCCCTGGGATTCCCCAGGTTCCTCCTGATGTTTGGTTGTGGGGCTCTGCATCTGCTCCCATCAGCTGCTGGTCAAAGCCTCCTTGATGCTGGTTATACTAGGCTCTGGTCTACGAGTATAGCAGAATTGCATTAGGAACTATTTCACTGACTTTTCTTCCCCAATCATGTTTGGTTCTGTCCTAGGTCTCGGAGCCATCCAGCCTCTGGTTCCTGGCCCTCCAGGCAGTGTCAGGCATGGGCTCCCTCTCCTGGCATGGGTCTCAAGCTGGACCAGTCATTGGTTGGCCACTCCTGTAAGTTCTCCACCACCTTTACCCCAGCTCATATTTCAGGCAGTACATATTGTAGGTTGAAGGTTGTGTAGCTGGGTCTGTGTCCCAGTCCCTCCACTGGAGGCCTTTCCTGGTTACAGGAGATGGCTGGTCCAGGCTCTGTGTTCCCCATTGCTAGGAGCCTTAGCTAGGGTCACCCTCATAGATTCCTGGGAAATTCCATTGCAGTAGGATTTTACCTTGCTCCTGAAATGCCCCCCAAATCCAATTGTCTCTCCCAGTACTCTCTACCTCAATCCCCCACCATCTATCCTGTTCCCATCCCCATTCACCTCTAGTCCACCCACAAAATCTATTTCCCTTTCCCAGGGAGATCCATGCAACATCCCTTGGCCCTCCTTGTTACTTAGCCTCTCTGGGTCTGTGGATTGTAGCATAATTATCCTTTACTTTACAGCTAATATCCACTTATAAGTGAGCACATACCATGCTTGTCTTTCTGAGTCTAGGTTACTTCACTCAGGATGTTTGTTTCTAGTTCCAGACAGTTGCCTGCAAATTTCCTGATACCATTTTTTTAAACAGCTGAGTATCACTCCATTGTGTAAACGGACCACATTTTCTTTAGCCATTCTTCGGCTGAGGGACATCTTTGAAATGTAAACTAAACTTCAATAAAACTTTATCAGGCAGTTGCTGAAGGTAACGCAAATCCTATCTTGGAAGAAACAGGGAAGAAAGAGTGGATGTTTTCTGAAGCTGCCTCAGAGGAACAGAAGAACAGTTCCTGCTTGGATGCCGTCCTGTAAAGTCATGATTTCTTATTGCCCCATGACATACTCAGACGATAGCGAATGCTTAGATAAATGTTGTCAACATTCTGTCATGTTGCTCTCCATGATGTCATTTTTAAAAATTAATTAAAATTAAGACCACTAAGGTCAGTAGAATCAAAGGGCAGAAACAATAAGATCAGTTCTGTATAAGAGAAAATGAGTTAGGGTTGACAAAGGACTTGAGACACTGTTTCAACATTGTCTACATATATCTATGCATGTCTCAAAAATGGCAAATTCTTTTTTTATTGTTTTTATTGAGCTATATATTTTTCTCCACTCCCCTCCTCTCTCTCTCTTCCCCTTCTATCCTCTCCCATGGTACCCATGTCCCCAATTTACTCAGGAGATCTTTTTTCTACTTCCCATGTAGATTAGATCCATGTATATCTCTCTCAGGGTCTTCATTGATGTCTAGGTTCTCTGGGATTGTGAATTTGTACTCTGGTTT
>LOJH01032294.1:674-16586 GCA_001685095.1 Ellobius talpinus
AAGTATTCACTTTATTACTCACTATTATTATTAGTGTAAGTTCACACTAATCTAATCTACCTATTATCCCATACAATTTTCCCTCTTTTTTTTCAAGGAGATCTCTGGGCCTACATAATTTCCACCCCAACCCCCAACCCCTAACAAGTAATAATCAACCCATAAATAGTATCCCTAATCCTGAGGACAAACTTTGTTGGGAGAGGAGACATCGTCTCCTAGAATTGCTTCCAGCTGTCATGGGGGCAATGTTCTTTCTATGGGATCCTGTAAAAGTAAAACAATGATTAAGTTTCAAGATTACTGTCTTGTATAATTGTAAATTATCTCTGAGTAGCCCATAGGGTTTTTCTAAAGTTCTTATTTGGAGTTCTGGCCAGAACGTTGTAAGAGGTGCACCATTTCAGCAGCTGGACGCCAGATGAAGCTGAACACGTAAAAGGGGAGGAAAACACAAGTCAAATAATCCCAAGGTAACTCAAAAAGATTCCAAGATTATTCTTTATTATAAAGGAAAAACACATGGAACCAGAACAAGGGGTGGGAGTGTCCAACCTCAAGGTGTGGAGGACAGGAACCATAGCAGGAGAGCTGGGCAGGCCAGCAGTTTTCTCTGGGTACCCAAAAGTCATGCCCTAACCTGGTCCAGCCTCTTAAAGGTCATTGGCTGAAGGAGGTTCCCCATCATGTGTGAGGTGGCAACATCCTGAAAAATTTGCCCTCCTGTCTCATCACCAGACAAGGGTCAGGCAAGACCCCAACAATCTCAGTAAAAGAAGCACCCATTACTCTGTGGATTGAAAGATGTCTGCCCATCATCAGGAGAAGTCCTGGGGATGAACACGCAAGGCCTCGGGGAGGACTCCAGGTCCAGCAGAGAGTGAGGAGGAAGGAGGCCATGGCAGGGATGAGGGAGAACAGTGACCACTTGTCCATCCATTCCTCCATTGAAGACTTTAGCATCCCATGCAAGAGTTCTGGTTCAAGGTGTAACCTTGAGCAAACAGCTGAGTACCCTCAGCTTCAGTTTCCTCTTCTGTGAAACACATGACGGTAAGGACTGTCCACTCAGAGAGTGATGGTGTAAACCGCTTGTCACAGGCCCAGCTCGTCAGAAGCCAACAGTATACGAACCTTCTCTTCCACCATCTCCTGAGGCAGACAGGACAGATGACAAGGACTCAGAGCAGGATATGAGCTTCAAACCCTCCTACCCCTGCCTCGATTTTCTCAGGTTACTCTCTGCATGACTCATGGGTTTGAGGTGGTTCTCCTGCTTGAAGATGGAATGCCCGCTTCTTTGCCTTGGGGAACTCACCCTGACAGAAAAGATCCAAAAGCTATGTTCAGAGTGAGGTGTGAGAGGGTTCTCAAGGGGCCTCTCTGCCCTTCAGCCAGGCTCCTGTTCCTTGCTTCTGTCCCAGGGGAATGCCCAGGAGCAAGCTACGAAGAGGTCAAGGCTGGGTCGCTGGGACTGCAGGCTGGATTGGATCCTGCCCACAGGGCCTTAATGATACTTCCTCAGAAAACAGAAGCTAAGTATTTAAGAAGCATCTGTCATTATGGAAACAAAGTTGCCAGGCCATTTTTTTCTTTTCCTGTTTTTACTGCGGGTTCATTATCTTATGCAAATGAGGCCGCTGATGAGGCCTTTCTGCTGGGTGGCCCATGCTGGGACCAGCTCCACCAAGGGGATTTATTGCCTGCCTGCCTCAACTCCAGACAGGATCCAGGATGTGGAGACCCACAGAGATGGCTTCCAGAGCAGCAGCCCCAACTTGAAACAAGCCTTCCTCTGAACCCAGAGCAAGACCCCGGACAGTTTCTGGTATGCCGAGGTCCTTAGGCCCCAACTGTCCGTTCCACAGGATTCGGGCCTCTGTCTCAGATTCACCTATATCTAGAGCCCAGCAGACTGAGTGGCCATCCCCAGCACCATGAAAAAGAAACAAAATGCTATGAGAAAGGGGCAGTGTGATCCTGTCTCTGGAGCAAAGCCTCGGGCAGCCAGCAGAGACCATGAGACATAAGAGTTCTCAACTTAAGGGCAAGAGAGCTGAAAGGGACAGCCAAGTCCTTACCATCTTTGGCTGCCCCCAGAGCCGACCAATCCCAAATACTGTGGCATACCATTAGGTGGCAAGGGAACACCCTGAACCAGGACAAAGCCTCAGGCAGAGCTCTGCTGCAGAAACAGTAAGTGCATGCTGACAGTGACTGCTCTGGGGCTGTTTTATTGATGGAGAAACTGAGACTCAGAGAGAACAATGACTGGCTTGAGTCCGGGGAAGTAGACTCAGCGGCTAACTCAGGACTCTCTGCCTCTCCAAATTAAGCAGCTAAAAGCACCTTACCTCCTTTTAGCCTCCCTGCTGCACACAGCTCAATCAGGTCCCTTGCCTAGCCCTCCCCCAACTCCTGCAGCTCTGGGCTTACTGGCATTCCCCATCACCCAGCTGGCTCTAGGCTGTCTCCCTGGACCATCTTCTCAGTGATAAACATGTTGACAAAGCACACATTCTCCCCAGGGAACCTAGCAGCTTCCATGTGCAGAGAAAGTTTTCTTCAAGGGGCTGGGAGTTTCTATCCAGTCCCCATGTCTCAAGCCCTTGCTTTCACTTCATTGCAAAAACCAGCTTCCTCTGTGTGTTTGACAAGTTCATACACCTAATAACATAGATGTGCCAGGCTCACATTATAAAGAAAAGAGACTTATTGATCTCATAGTTTGGAGGTTCAGAGGCATGCACGGTGGCCGCATGGGTGTCTTACCTGGCTTCGGTGACAACCATTCAGCTACATTATGGGCAAAGGCATTGGCAGAAATAGGGGTAGGGTAGCAAGGAGTCACACTGAGCACCAAGGCACAGAGCTCTTACCACAGTCTGCCCACAGGAACTTCCCAGGGATACACTCCCAACTGACCTAGGACTTATCTCTTAAAGGCTCCACCCCCACCATAGCCATCAAAACCCATACTCCCAGCACATGAACCTCTTAAAAACATATGCAGGCCATAGCACCCTCCTTCCCTGTAACTCAATCTCTAATCTTATAGCTTACGTCCTGAAACAGGAACACAGGCAAGAATTCCCCAAGAGCCTTCTAAGCACTGAACTCTGGGTGGACACATTCCTCTGCTGGCAGCGCAGACCCTCGCCACATTTCCCAGAGGCTGGATAACCGTGAAATGAAAGATAGGAAAAAAAATAGAAGTTTCCCGGATCCACCAGCTGAGGCTGAGAAGGAGGTTATAGCAGTCTCGAGACCCAATGTCACCAGCTCTGTGTCCTCCCACATGACCTAGACTCCTAGCCTGGAAGGTCCAGCATCCCCTCCCATCTGAGAGCAGAGCTAAGAACTCTTAGTGCATGGCGCTTCAGCAGGAAGGCTTGTCACAAATGATACTAATAAAGCGTTCGTTTTGTGGCCACTTGGCAAGGCCCCTGCATGCCACAGCTCACAGAATTCTCACATCACTCTGAGCTTTGGTGGCCCATCCCCACACTGCAGGTAGACAAAGTGCAAGAGAACTCCCCACAACCATCCAGTAGGCAGTCTAAGACCTAGAGTTTGTAGATCTGGGGAATGAAAAGTTAAACAAACAAAGGAATGAAGCCGAAAGCAGTCCGCAGCAAGGCTGTTTAAGATACCATAGGGGGAGGGCGGATCCAAACTTGATTGGGCCCAAAAATGTGAATTACTAATTACAGTCACTCACAGAAACGACCTACCATTTATGCCTAATTGCAGTGCAACCCAATAACAATTATGCACATCAATAAATGTGTCAGATTAACTTGGTTGTGAGTTTTATTTGATCACTGACACTAAACCCCATTTGCTGGTTGCTCCAACTTGGGTGGCTCTGGCCACCTTGCCTGGTTCTGCCGGTCATTTCCGGCTCACCCAGAAGGCCATTGAGGCTGGAAAGGAAGTAGTCGGCGAAAGAGGAAGAAAATGCCACCTTCTTTCTCTGCTGAAGCCAGTTGGGTCTGGCAAGCTCTGAGAGAGCGGTTCAGCAGGGGGTCTTTGCAGGGTGTGCAGACCGCATCCCAGAACTCCCCTCCCTTCCTCGATGCCAAAGGCAGCTTCCTAATTAGAACATCCATAACCCTCAGCATCTGCTCCAAGAGAATTCAGCTGCTGCTCCTAGACGGAGAAGTCCATTAACTTTATTGCACAGAACGTCAGACGTGCTTCTAGACAGAGCATCACTGCCAAGTGAGATAAACTGCCTGGGCTTGCCAGAGGGATGGATCTCAGCTGGGTTCTCGGGACTCTCTCCTCTCACTGTCCAATGCCCTAGATAGTCATATTATGCTACCCTGGGAGGAGGGAGTCAGGAAAATGGTGACTTCCAAACACAGGTGCAGCTCAAGCACCCAGCCATCACTGTGCTGTCTGCTGGATGTCAGCCCCAGACAGCGCCATCTGACTCCCAGAATGCACTGGGACTGCCACCCAGAGCCAGGCAGCTTGTTCTACCTCAGCAGACGTTGAAAGAGCCCTTGTCACCAGAAGCAGGAGAGCACGGCGGCTCAGAGTGACACTTGGAAGCAGATACTCCTGTGACTATGCAAAACTGAAGATCATCCTGAGCCTGGCCCATAAAACGGGCCAGCGCCCACCTCTGAAACGATGATGCCTGGAACTTACAGTGCAATGTCTGGCGCATGCGGAGTGAGGCTCCTTAAAGGAGAGCAGACCTTCCCTGTCCCCGTGCGGTAACTAAAAGGAGAAAAAGCCATATACAAGGATGAAGCAAGAGGCACTGTAGAGTCAGACAGCCTCGCTTACAACCCCAGCTGTACCATGTGACTTCATCCCCTAGGTCTTCAGCCTCCTCATCTGTAAAATGGAGTTGGTGTCCCCTGGCCTCTCTTCCTCACAGGCAAATCAAAAAGATAGGGAAACGCTTGGAGACCACCCAAGGGGTTCTCTGGTGAGAAGTTTTCTCGCTCCAGTTACTAAGGCTGGCATCCTAATGTCTAATATTCCCTGGAATTTGCCAGGCCTATAGCTGGCTGTTAGTTGGGCCTTTCCCATCTCTCCAGTCTGGAATCCGTGTCTCTGTGAACACCCCACACATTGGGCCTCCTACCTCCCCCTGGGTGGCCCAGATCCTGGCAGGAAGCAGTCACCAACTCCTCGTCCTGATGGATGTCTCCCCCAATGGGCCTCCCAGCCTCCCTCCTCAGACTCAGATTCCTTCTTAATATGAATAATTAGCAGAAACACTCAGAGGGGGAGACAGCAGCCATAGTAATCGACCCCAGTGATTTCTGAGCCTCGGGGAGAGCCCAATTTTGCTCCAATACGGGTGCTGTAAATTCCCATCAAGCTAAGAAAATATAGTGCAATTTAGAAACACTGATACGGCAATAAAACACAGATCTCCAGCAAATGGAATTCGGCAACATCTAAAAATGGAGCCATACATTACTGGGCCTGTGACTCCCTCCGGGAACATAGTGCAGGGAGAGACTGGGGGAGCTTCATGCTCAAGTGGCTCGTTCTTTTCTGGATAAAGGCAGGGCCACCCACAGATGGCCCCTGTGTCCCCCTCAGGCAGAACTCTCTCTGAATTCAGCAATGGTTCCCAGAAGGGCCTCCTAAGAAGAGGACCTAAAGCTGCCACTGTCACCAGGGGCTGTTGAAGGAGTTTTCACAGAGTGTGAAGGCTGGGAGAACTCCCCGGGAGTCCTCACAAGTGGCTTTCCAGGGAAATGTGATTGTTTCATTTATCAAATGAAGACCCACAGCCAAGAGTTGCTCGAGGTCACTGTGGGGGAACTGGTTAAATCTGGATGGAACACGCCTCTGTCTACCTATTTTACCCATCTCAGGACTTGGCCTCGGAATAGCAAAAATCAAAACTAAGTTCAGAAGTGCTGCTGTGTTCTGGGCCAGCAGCAGGCCCCAGGGTGTAGCAGGTACCACACTGGATGGGGTCCTGCTGAACTATGGGAAATGGGGGGCTTGAGTGGGTGAGGAAGACCAGCCACATACCTCCATTTCCCCCTGGTTGGGGGAAGTATTTTTTCTCTCTTTCTGGTCCTCTCCTTCTCCCCCTTTATCATCTTCTGTCTCCTCGCTGGCCCTCTCTACACCACTCCCTCACACACGTCCATGATTGTGCCCACACAGACCTGCACCGTGCAGTCCCAGCTTTGCACTTATGCCCCGCTGGGTCCTCCGCCAGCGTGGCAGCTCTACAGAGCAGAAACTCACGTGCCGGAAGCCCTTGATTCTCTCTTCCTCCTTGAGCTAAACACAGCTCATGGACTACACTCAGGTCTGGAACACTCTCTGGACAACTTTCACATGCTCATGCATACCTGAAGCCTAATGGGGCAGAAAACCCAACAGACTGGGATCGGGGCAGGAAGAATGTTCTGGAGTCCGGCTGCTCTGGTCTTCAGCTCCAGCTCTACTACTGATCGCTGTGTGATACTTGTGGAAGGTGCTTCATCCTTGAGCCTCAGTTTCTTTGTCTGTGACAATAGACCCTACTGGAAGGATGCTCCAAGAACTTGAGAGATGATGTATGATGAACGTTTAAGCATGATATAGTTCTTCCTGGGGCCCATGGCCATTGCCTCCAGGAGTTTTCCAGTACGACCTGCAAATCCTCAAGCCCCTCATGTGAAGCAGCACAGCATCTGCACAAAATTGACACGCACCCTCTCTGGACTTTAAATCATCTTGACATGACTTATAATAACTAATACATTATGCAAATTCTATGTCAGTAATCATGATATTGTATTGCCTGGGGAACTGTCTACATGTTAGGTCCAGACACTATTGTTTTCTTATTTTTCAATCTGTAATTTGGTAAACCCATGGGTGGGGAAGAGTTAGCTGAACCTGGCACATGGTAGGTGATTAATAAACAGTAATTGCATTAATTGGAATAGGGTAGGCTATGCTGAGACCACCAGTCCCTCTAGTGGCTTAACATTGACATCTGTTTTTCTCTCACGAATTTATCCTTCTGTTCTCTATTGCGAAGAGTTGCCATGACAGGTTTAGAGAGTTAAGGCAATCTTGTGTCTCTACCATTACAACAGGAAGCCGCCTTCATCATCGCCTCATGGGAGCTGGAGTAAATATGCCATGTTTCTTTCTGCCTCTGCCGAGCGGAGACAGCCCTTCCACCTGGGGCTCAGAGACAAAAGCTGTATATACTGGCAGGTGGCACCAGGAAAGTGTCTCCCCACATCCAGGAGGGATAAGAGGCTGGCCACAGGTGGGCCTCACTGGACTCTCCCTGCATGCTCACTGGCATAGGCCCTTCTGTGCACCTCTCTGAGAGCCACAGCCAGCTGCCAGCATGACTCACTCTTTTCTACATTCCTCCCTTTGCTTCTGTCCTGTGCTCTACCAAAGTGTGGCAGAGGAAGTACAAGCCCTTACTGTCCCCATCCTATGCTGGCCTCCAAGTGATGCTGTGTTCAGGAGGAGAGCTATTCCTGAATCTTCTCCTTTGACACCTGTCCTGTGGCTGAAGGGACTGTCATCAACCTGGTGACACCCCAGCATGCAGGCCTCCAGCATCTGACAGTAGTATGACCTCTGAGAGTCCGGGACAAACATCTGTCATCACCAGAAGGATGTACATGATGGAGGTGTTGGCCAAGACCTCAGAGGATGTAGGTCTCTCCCCATCAAGAGGCCCCATAAACTTTGACTTGGATAGTTGATGCTCCTGGTGGCTGTGGAGAGCCTCACTGAATAAAGGGCAGGCCAGAAACCAAGAATGAGGGCTCTCCTGTGAGGAGGGTGTGTGCCACACGGAGCCTCAGCCCACAGGTGAATTAGCATCTGGCAGCTAAGAGCTGTGCACTCTTGGAACAACAGCACAATCTCTAGATTCTTTCTTGTGATCAGGTGATATGCAGGGAGAACCATTAGCTTTGACTCACAGTTCGTTAGCCTGGGGGACAAGGTGGGAGAAGACCATTCCAGAGGTGCAGAATCACCATGGTAGACCAGGTTACCCCCCACCCCGACCTGACCCCTTAAACAACACACTTATCCCTCCACTGCTCTGGAGTGTGGGCTAGCCAGGGTTCCCTGCAGTCCCCTCCCAGGCACATTTGTCCCTGTGAGATTTTACTTCCCTTTCCCCATCCGCATCGTTGAAGGAGGCTCAGCCAGATGCTTTTGAGGTAGCCTAAGGAAGGCTCCTGGGTTCTGAGATGAGACGCTGTGGGCTCTTCATCCTAGAGCAATGGTTCTCAACTTTCCTAACGTTGCGACCCTTTAATACAGTCTCCTGTGTTGTGCTGACCCGCAACCATAAAATTATTTCGTTGCTACTTCATAACTGTAATTGTTATGAAAGGTGAAAGGGTCCTGTGAAAGGGTCGCGACCTATAGTTCTAGAGTCTGACGGGTGGAGTCAGCCTGAAGCTACCACCGCTGTAACTTCCTCCTTGCCTAGCTTCTGGATCAGCTTCTTGGGGGTTCCCCAACCTCTTCTTCTTGAGAGTCCTCCCCTAATAGCTACCCTGCCCCATCTCAGGCTCATCATCTGGCATCTAGAGAATAGAACATGGCTCCAAGAATGGGTACAAAGGCTCACAGGTGACCCTAAATTCCAACCATGACTCAAGAGTGAACTTGTCGAGCAATGGATAGGCCTGATGCCCAGAGGTGGTGAACCCCTGACCCCTGACTGAGGCCTGTGGAAAACTCTGACCCCTGACTGAGGGCCTTGCCCCAGCTGCTGTGAGGTGAAGCCTCAAGGGGAGAGAGGGGGAAAGATGGAGGAAGAGGAGGCACACAGCTCTCGAACTCTTCCATTTATTGCTTTATTCATGGAAGGCTTATCCCGTGTACTTAAACAGGATTTGAGGAGCTTAAAACTAAACACATTTAAAAGAAAACGATTGTGAAAGCAAAATAGCACAGAACCATGTCGAAGGAGTACAGTGTTTTATTTCCTGGGAGGCCTGCAGAGATAATGAAGGTAGAACCTCTTACCCAGGCCACCAGGAGAGCAGATCACAGGGAATGGGTCCCTGAAGAGTCAACAAACACCCCAGCTTCACTGGGGATTCCATATTGGTCCCCATCCCAAGAACACCACCCTGACCATTTTCACACCCCGGAGCCCCCAAGTCACCTCTGTAATCAGATCTAACCTAATGAGGGCAGTCACCAATGCTGGTGCAGGGGAGACATGGGTCCTACGCCACTTCAAAGGCATTTTTGAGAAATGCTGGGGCAGGACTGGAGGACTGGTGTTCCTGCTGGTGTCCAGCTCTCTATCCTCCCAGACAGACGACATCTCATGATGAAGAGCACCAGGAGAATGTTCCAGATGTTGCTGCACCCTGGGATGGTAAGTCCCAGTGGAATCCAAAGCAGTTGATACTCATTCAGGCTGGCATCAGAAGCTTCAGGAATAGTGTTTGGTCACCCTGGCTTTTCCAGAGCCCCAGAGAAATCCTGCAGCCCTGACCAGGGGGTGATGGTGCTGCTGTCATTACTATTCTCCTGCAGCTGGGTAAGGAAGCCTTGAAGGAAGCAAACGCATAAAGAATACTGTCAAGGAGGTGGGCATTGCTGCACGTGATGCTCGCATCTGGAATCCCAGCTCTGGGGAGACTGAGGCAGGAGGACTGAGAATTTTGAAGCCAGCCTGATCCTAATTCAAAAAGAAGAAAAGTGAGGGGAAGGAAGAGGAGGAGAGAGAGGTACCGAACCACAGTTTGGTTCCCATCATAGCTCTGCCTTCATCCATGTCAACTCCCGTAGTTTCTCTGACCCCGTTTTCTCCCCTGGGATACAGGAGAACTGATCTGGGCATGGTGGTGGACACCTGCAGTTTCAGCACTTGGGAGACTGAGGCAGGAGGATCCTCATGAATTTGAGGCAAATCTGGACTATACAGTGAATTCCAGGCCAGCTTGAACAAGCCTGCCTAAAAAGTGGGGATGAGACAGAGAGAGCACAAAAGAGAGGAGGGGAGAGAGGGAGAGGTGGGGGGCATGGTGGGATTTCTTTTCTCCAGGGTTAGCTATGTGAAGCAGATGAAAAATTCCTGCTAGAGTTCAGACACCGGGTGCTCAGCAGACAGTAGCTTTGATTATTGGCGAATCGTTCAGGTCAGTTCAGCTCAGTGTTAACTGACCACTTGGTGGAGTCATTAGAGAACACGGTCAAAGAGTCCATTCTCTGCTCCTGGAGATGGTAATGGCAGGCTTTTCCCAGGGCCAGCTGCTCTAGTATAAGGTATAAGGGGTACACAGCTTTGGGATCCCATAAAACCTTGGGAAATCAGAGCCTACCATTCTGCCACACTGGCTTCAGAATGTCTGCAGAAGGCCTAGGGAACAGAGGGTAAAAACAAGAAGGAAGGAAACATCAGATCCTAAGGTGACTGTGGCAGGTGGAATTTCTAAGTGAGCCTCAAGAGTTAAGAGATGGAGCTGAGTTTTAGAGGTACCAAGTCAAGACTCAAGGGGTGAAGGCTAATGAGAGAGCTGTGGTGTCCTCCCGCAAGGCCAGCTACTGCGGGTCAGAGTGAGGCTAGCGCTGGATGAGAGGCTGGGCCTGCCTCAGGAGGTGTGGTAGCTTCCTACTTCTGTGCTGATTTAGCACAGATTATTGACCTTAAAGCAATTTCCCTCCCTTTAGCCTGGTACCAGAAATTGAACCCAGGACTGTAGTGGCATTTCAGTTGTATTTTAATAAATAAAGCCTGCCTGAGGATCTGAGAGTAAAACAGCCCCACTAGTCAGCCTTACAGACCAGGTTATGGTAACACACACCTTTAATCCCAGTAGCCACACTAGTTGCAATAGAAACCGGGCGACATACACCTTTAATCCTAGCCCTAGAGAGGAGGAGACAGCTCTTATACACAGCCTCATTCTGAGATTCCTGGAGGCAGGATCACCATTTCAGACTGAGGTTGAGGTAAGAGCAGTGGCTGGCTGTTTTTCTTTACAGATCTTCAGGTTGAACCCCAATTTCTGACCCTGAACTTTTATTAATCATGCTTCACAGGACCTTGTGCATGCTAGGTAAGTGCTCTACCACTGAGCTATGCGTATTCCCAGCCCGAATTTACTTTTTAAAATATATCAGCACCGACTCACTAAGTAGCCCAGGCAGGCCTTGAATTTTCAATCCTCCTACCTCAGCCTCCCAAGAGCTGGGAAGAACTGCAAACCTGCACAGCTGAGCTGTGCAAAGCAATAACAATTTTAATGATGGAGGGGCGTTCCTTTCTTTAAGCATCTACACACATACATACCTGCTCCCATTGGATCTTACAGTTCTGGAAGCCAAAAGTTCCAAGATAGCTTCACAAAGGCTAAAGTCATTGGGCACTCTGTATCTCTGTATCTCTGTATCTCTCTCTCTCTCCCTCTCTCCCTCCTCATCCCTCCCTTCTATACCTCTACCCCTAACTCCACCATCCCACTTCCTCTTCTTAGGTGGGGATGACATAGCCTGGTACCTGCAGCTCCAGGCAGCAAGCAGGCAGGGATTCTTGGCTTTGAACCAGTGCTGCCATCAGAAAAAAATAAATTGCAAGGGACATTTCCTGCCACCTGTTACTCATAAATTCTAGACAAATTTACTGAGTGTTGAGCTCTGAGCTGGGTAGGACCCAACAGCAGGTCAGACTGAACAGGTCTTGCAGGTGCATCCCAGACCCCCTCTGTGGGCTGCAGGAGTAGGCACACACTACCCCATGGGAGTCTACCACTCATCTTCCAAGGATTTTCAAGCCAGCTGTTGAATATGGCCATGATTAGAAATCCAATTATATTAACTTACAGTTAAATAAGTTGTAACAAAACAAAGGCAAGGCAAAAGCTCAAATCCACGACGACGTCTTTATTGTACAACTGTACTGTCCTATTACCCGTGCCCTTGAGGTTGTGTGCTTCTGAGGACTCTGGGGGCTGGAAGGACCACGGCACCTGTGCAGCTTTTCTTCTCTTCCCGACTCTATGCTCAGTGGCATCGCTACTGCTACCTTGAAATTGCAAGCGTTTACTGCCTGGAACCTGGCAGACACTGCACTTCAGCCTTTGCTTGGAGAGTCAGTTACTAAACATTTACAGCGGGATGCCACCTGTTTCCAGTGCAGAGCCCAGCCCACCTTAGACCATCTTCCCCAAACTAGAGGCTGTGAGGCTGTGTCCTCCTTTCTCCCTCCTACCTGGTCTCTGAGTCCTCAGTTCTCCATCTCCCTGAGCCGGCTCCTCAGTCTCACCTCCCCCAGGTAGGAGCCAAGGCTTGCTGCCCCATCAGAAGACAGCTGTTCCACCAAGGCTTGCAGGCCTTAATTCCGATTACAGACACAGCTGGACCACAGCTCCCAGGTGGACATGTAACTTTCCCCTTACTCATGTTCCCAGGAAAATTGAAGATATTCTGCTGTTTTTATTACACTTGGTGATCATTTAAAAGGCAGGTTAGTGCACCCATAAAACTGACTTTGCAACAAGCTCATGGTGGTAGAAAAATACATTTGGCCTAGACCTATTGTTTGCAGTCATAAAACAGAGGCCAGGGGCTCCCTCCCATTCCCAGTCTATCCTGCAACCCATCTTGTTCCTGGGAAGTGGAGGGCTGAATCTCTTCCCTGCTCTCCCCATCTCAGGAGACTGAGCATAATGACGCAGACCCTATTCCTGAGGTTGCCAGTGGGCCATGGAGGCTAAGAAATTCCCCTGAGTACTGGGGCCTGAGGGCCAGGACACTCCACAGAAGGCTTCCAAGGGCAAAGCTGGCTTTCAAAAGGGAGTCTGTAGCTGGCTAATCAAAGTTTAATTACAGCTGCTCAGCAGGCTCCAGCAGGAACTCAGGCCAGGGTGGTTTTGCGCAGAAACTTTTTACAAGCTTAAGCAGAAGCAGCACATTAGCAGGAAGGGAAGGAAAATCATCCTGCCTTCACCGGGTTCCAGGAGCTGGAAATCTGCATTTACCCTGCAGAACAAGGCTCTGGGCAGATGGTGCAGTGGGGGAGGGGAGGGGTGGAGGGCAGCCTCTGGGAGGTTCCCTATGGTTAGTAGGTTGTACCCAGTGGCTGAGGTACCAAGAACAACCTGATACCTTCTTCCCTCTTCTTCAGTGGCCACTGGTCAAGGACACACTCCACATAGCTGGGGGTCTGCCTCATTCCTAGGCATCCTAGCTCACCTGGATATTCAGGTCTCTTCTGGGCTTCTGATGAACAAGTTCCACCCCATCTCCTGCACACTGCCGAATTCCTCTGCTCTGTAAAGCCCAGCTCCCAGTTCCATCCCTCAAGCAAACCTCCGGGTTCCCCCTCCCCAACAGGCAGTTGCGTGTTCTAGGGTGCCTTCCCTTTTTGCCTCCTGCACGTCTTTTTGCCTCCTGCACTCTGTGACGGGTTAGAATCACGCAAATCTGAGTTTGAATCCCATCACTGCCCATTAACTGAAATGTACTGTCCTAAGCACCTGGTTTAGCCTGACTGAACCTCAGTGCCTCTGTCTGGAAAATGGGAGTAATGAAATCCATAATAGGAAGTGGCTGGGAGGCATTGGTGACATGTGGGCAGGCAAATGCCACACCTGTGCTGTGGCAGTCAGTAAGTGACAGCTATTGCACTCTGTTCTAAAACAGAAAGGAGAGGTTCGGGGCTGACAGAGCTCAGTCGTGGACCCTTGCCTAGCATGGGCAAGGGCTTAGATTACCCTCTCAGCAGAGGAGGGGGGAAGAGGTGGGGTGGAGGGGAGATGGCACAGTTGGTAAAGTGCTGCATGTACTAAATTAAGGATCTGAGTTCGGATCCTAACCCCCATGTAAAAAGCATGGTTGCATTTCACTAGGATGACAGAAACAGTCATATCTCTGGAGCTCACTGGCCAGCCAGCCTAGCTGAAATAGAGAGCCCCAGGTCCTAGTGAGAGATCTTATCTCAAAAACCAAAGTGAATGGTTCCTAAGAGATGGCACCTGTTAGGTATTTTCTTAAAGACAAACCTCTCCGTAGGTGTAAAAAATCCCAATCAGATCGAATCAAACCAAATTAAAGATGCCCATGTTTAATGGAGTGCTCCTGGGTGGCCCCAGGAAAACATGGAAAGGGGAAGAGAGAGAGAAGGGGAGACCACGTGAAACCTAAAGACCACATGTTCATTCTCTGGGGAGCAGTTTAAATAGCCTGTGGGAGTGGTCTTGACCTTCCCTGGGGAAGAGTTACCATTTGGTGGACTTTCTTGACGCTCCCTGGGGAGGGATCACCCGTTTGGCAGGCTTTCTTGAAGGTGGAGTTTGAACTGAAGCAACTTCCAGGGGAGGGAGTTTATGCCAGGAGCTGGGGTGGACACCCCCCCAAACAATCCATAATTTTTTTTGTATAAAGGGGTGTTAGGGAGCTGAGGTGATGCTTCCGACCAAACAGAAGGGGAGGCAGAAGAGAGAGAGAGAAGAAAAAAAAGCTTTTAAAATCCACAGATCTCCCTTGCTCCCTGAGAAGAAGACCTGGGGTTCTGGAAACCAGTAGAAAGCTCCCCACCTTGTGCTGTCAATAGTCATAACCAAAACTTCCCAGCCTGGAGGCAGATTGAGGAGAGAGGGTCTCCTAAAGAGGGTGTGGGTGGAATCAGCGTGGAAAACAGCAGCTGAAATCTGGGGACAGGAACAAAAGAAGGCAGGTCCCTGTGTGCTGTGGAGGACCCAGGGCAGGGGATTCATGCTGAGGATGAGGAGGGATGGCAGATTGCAACCCCCGGGAGTCCAGGGCAGGGGGAGGGGTGCGAGGGACTGGGTTCAATTGCCGAGTGGAGTGGGCCTCCACAATTCATCATTTTATTGGCGAGTTACAGACCGAATGCAGCTTTGTGCTATCGCAGCCCACGGAGACGCTCCCTTTCAACTTTATGAACTTCGCTGACGATGAATAAAAGCGCTCTGCCATGACAGGCGCCTGCATTATTCTGCGCAATTCCTGGTTCCTAATGTCATCAATTACAATAATCAGATCACCATAGCACAAGGCTGGCGCGGGGAGACCACTGAGGGGCAGACATGCGCGACCATGGCTGTTCCGAACTGCTCGCTCGTGTTTCCAAAACGTCGTAGATGGCTGGGAAATGTGATTGCCCTTAAGTTTCAAATTACCTGCAATCATTAAAATAATCTAGTTCATATTCATAAAGCCGTGATTATGTTTCACATACCCAGTAAACACTTTATGAGAAAAACCCACAATTTTGCAACGAAATAAAGAGGCGCGATCTGGTGGTGTCAAAGTGGTAAGTCGTGTTGGCGTGAAATCTGCTACAAACACAGAGCTGGGACTTGAATGATCTCCAGGGAGCACATTCCAGGCCACGGTGGTGGGTGGTGTGTGTGCGGGGGAGGGGGTTGCATGCACAGCAAGCAGAGGAAGGAAAGAGAGAAAGAAGAGAAGGCAGCCATATCCAGAACTCCTGGTGTTTTCCTCAGCCTGTGCCTCTGTTAGATGACCACTTAATCCAGGAGACACAAGCAGACCTAGGTCACCGCCCACCCGATCTCATCGTGAGGTTCACGTGGCCTTCCTATTGCTACACTTACCTGGTGGGTAGGAAACATTGACAGCTGAGGTTCAGAGACTTTCAATGATTTTCCTATGATCACACAGCAGGAAAAGCAGACTCAACGTCAAGGACGGGGTTCCCAAGCACACCCCGTATTTCTTCAAGTGCCTTATCTGAGGTCACATGGCAGTGAATGTCACACTAGCTAGGGGACATGTTTGACCTTGCCACCTAACCACATCCAGATTCAAGGGCTTTTGTTTGTTTTTTAGCCCAGTCACCTCCTGCTACAATCAGGTCTTTCTCAGTAATGACTGAATATTTGACTCTGAAGGGGGAAGCCAAACATTTTCAAAGAATCCCTTACTTGAAAACGTCTCTCTCTC
>LOJH01032297.1:5882-16585 GCA_001685095.1 Ellobius talpinus
CTGATGGCATGTAACCTGGAGCAAAGGCACAGACGTGGAAAACCCTGTCCTGAGCTTTCACTGATGGCGTGTAACCTGGAGCAAAGACACAGACGTGGGAAGCCCCATCCTAGCTTTCACTGATGGCCAACACTCATCCACTGGACCAGCTTACTCAGTCTCTTTGCTGCCTCCAGAGCCTCATTAGCAGTGCTGGCGACAAAGAACCTCTGGACTCTCACTCCATGCTCAGACATGAGCTTCTTGCTCTGGTATTCCTGCAGGTTCAGCCATCTTCTGGAGGTTAAGTGACCAGCCTAGGGAGAGGTGGAAGGATATTTAATAAGAACAGGAAAAAGAACACTTGGTTTAGGTAGCCAGTCTTACAGGTACTATCAACCAGAACTGAGCAACACTCAGCTT
Organism: Ellobius talpinus; assembly: GCA_001685095.1. Lineage (NCBI taxonomy): Eukaryota > Metazoa > Chordata > Mammalia > Rodentia > Cricetidae > Ellobius > Ellobius talpinus. The sequence continues at coordinate 6,285 of LOJH01032297.1, forward strand.
AAGACACAAATCTAAGTAAATCCTCCACAATGCCTTTTTAATTAAAAACGTCAAAAAAGTTATATACACAAAATAAGTGCAGGTTTTTAAAAAAAAATGGTAAAAGTACAGCTACGATTACCAGCACAAGGTTGGGCAAATCACAAATCACCTTTTTGTCATGTGAGGGAGGGGCTAATCAGGCTTCATCCCACCCTAAGGACAAGGCATTTAATAATTGTTTGGGACAGATCAACATTTTCATAGGTGATATCACCATTCTAAGTAACCCTGATTAAACTCATTGGGTCATTGGGTCACAGACTCACATTCTCCTTTCTCTCTCTGTCTCTCTGTGTCTCTGTGTCTCTGTCTCTCTCTCTCTCTCTCTCTCTGTGTGTGTGTGTGTGTAGGGGAGAGAGGGAGAAAATTAGGTAGAAAGATGCATGGAAGTTGAAGAGGAACTTACTGGCTGGGAAGATTAAGGAGAGGGGAAAAGAGAGGGTAATAAAGGGTAAAGATCAGAATATATTACACACATGAATTTAAAAAGTCCTAATGTGATCTATCAGGAAATTTTCATACTATTATCAACCTGAAAAAAATGTAATACATATAAGTCTATACATATAAATATACCTATATAGATTAAAAGAAACGCTCTTATCCGGTTTGATGATGCTCCTTCTAAAAGCCAAAGACCATCTAACAAAACCTTTATACTAGGCATAAGGAAGCCTTTTGAGTTGTTAGTCAGGGTTGACCAAGAGACTCCCAAAACATTACAGGCCATGGCTATTACCCTTGGTTGGCCCCAGAGGTGGAAGATAAGTCTGTATTGCTGAAGACACCATGCATTTCAGATACAGGGACCTGGGGCCCCTGAGCTGGAACTGACCTGAAGGCCTCCTCCCTGAGGACTAGCTTCCATGGTACCACAAGGTACAACACAAGGTTCCAAAGGAAGGAAGCATCCATGAGTCCTCCCTGGGTATGATGCCATGCCTATAAACCACAACAAACATGACAGGGTAACCCTAAGGGTGTAGTAGTAACACTCATGTTTCGGTGGCAACCATCAGCCCTCTAAATAGAAGACTCACTCAACAACAGGGAAAATCCCAACTATCCAGGGCTGGTGAAACCATGGATCTCAGAGAAGGAATCTATAACCACCACTTCACTAAAGCACCGTAATTCCTAACTACATTCTAAATATTTATCCTTACATCCAGAAAGAAGTGCAGTCCTCATCCCTCATCAAGGAAACTTCTTTTTGTGAGAAGACCTCTTCAGAAAAACCACAAATAACCAAAATGAGTTGCAGAGCCCAGTCCCAATAGATATATTTACAGATCAACTCCCTCACCTACAGCTTAGGGATCAGTGTAGAAGACAGTAAGAGCCAGAGGATCAAGGAATTTGCTACAATATTGTATCTCCTAAAAATGTCAGAACCTGCAGCCATCCATAAATTCTCACTTACACAACTGCCTAAACAAGAAGTGAACAAGGATAGCAACAATAGACAGGCTAATGTGGAGAGGAGAAAGCCCAAGAGGTCACATTGTTCCCAAAGAACTCTTGGCAATTAAGAAATGCTGAGCATTGGAGAGATAGTCTTCCCAAACGGTCAGTCCTTAAGATGTATATAAATGTAACACTATCCAAACTAATGAGGGTTGTGTTTAGGACTATATATGCATATATGTATATAACAACAATTAATGGAAGAAAAAGCCATAAGTTAGAAAGAGCAAAAGCTGAGCAGTGGTGGCTCACACCTTTAATCCCAGCACTCAGGAGACAGAGGCAGTAGGATCTCTGTGAGGTCAAGGCCAGCCTGGTCTGCAGAGCAAGTTCCAGGACAGCTAGGGCTGTTACACAAAGAAATCCTGTCTCAAAAAAAAAAAAACAAAAAAAGAAAAAGACAGACAGACAGAGAAGGAGAGCAAGAGAGAGAACGGTTTATGGGAGTTTATAGGGAACGGTTTATGGGTTTATGGGAGTTTATAGGGAACGGTTTATGGGAGTTTATAGGGAAAGGGAAGGGGAAAATGATGTAATTATAATCTCAAAATTTGACTGTCATAGTGAAACTCTTAACAGATACTATTTTAAAAAAACTCAAAAAAGTGTTTTTTTTAAAGAAGTTCAAGAGCTTAGGTATAGAAAGACATCTGTGCAAATTTCTGGTTTTAGCATTGTTCTAGAATTGCATCAGATGTCAACATTAGAGGAAGTAGGCAGGCAAAGGATGCACAAAATTGCTACTGGGTGTTTCATTTTGTTTTGCTGTAGCGTTCTGCGAGCTAGCAACTATTTTCAGACAGAAGTTATTTTAGAAAAAACATTAAAGGTCCACCCATACTGCTATGCCTCCACTCTCTCACCTGGCTCAAGTAGGGAAAGTTCATAACATTATCTTAATGGCTAATATGCACTATTAATCACACTCAAAAAGATCTTAGGGAAATCGTTTTAACTCTATAAGGTCATGAAGCAGCAGACTAATCCACTTCTTTGCTTTTCTTTATAAAGATTTTTTCTAAATGTGTATGTGTGCCTGTATGGATGAGTTTCTGTGCACCATGTGCATGCAGGTGCACGTGGGAGCCAAAGGGTGTAAGATACACCAAAGTTACAGGGCTTTGTGAGTCACCTGATGTGGATGCTGGGAACTGAACACAGGTCATCTTCCAGAGCAGTGCACGCTCTTAATGGCTGAGCAATCTTCCCAGTTCCCTGCAGCACTTCTTTAGTTTTTAATAGACAGATATTTTAAAGGGTAAGGCCTTACTCAAGAACCAACACTGACTACAGAGTCTTCGTTATCAGACCCCTGCTCAGCTGCAGTTGGATATGACATAATCTTGCTTTAGAATTCAGTAGAAGTGAGGTTTTTTCCGAAATACACTATCAATTACTTTTTAATTCATGTCAAAAGATTATAAAGAACAAGATGACCCTCAGGTAAAATACTTTTGTATTTTATCCAATAATCTTAACAGCCAAAACCATAAATCTCATTTTCAATGAACACAGGAATATATTTAGTTATGTTTATACCCATGAGTCATAGTGTTAAGGAACTTATAGGAGATGACTGTCCATTAACGCAAATTAAAAGTTTAGTAATAGCTGGATTTCAAAGTGGCAGAGTATGAAAAATCACCTGATAAATGACTCCTGCCAGTTTCTACCATGGTCTCCATGAATCTCCAAGGCAATGTCAGCCTGACCACATTGCTGGGGCCTAAAGACTGTGGACAGAAACTTCATTTGCTTTCAGAAGCTCTGAAGTGTCCTTAAAATGTCATTTCCTATAGCCTCCAAACTAGGAAGTACTCATGAGCTCTTTCAAAAAGGTGACCCAGCAAAGCTCATAGATATGTCTGAGCTGAGACCTGCTGACCACATGTTCCCCGGAACAGCTATGAACATGGCCCAACACATCTGTGGATCACAGTGTGACACCACAGAGTCACAAGGCTGGACACCCCTCTAGACCCTCACTGACAGATGTTCTAAACCTTTTGACATTCTTGGGAGAATATCTTACTTGTCAAATGGAAAATACCAAAATAAATCATCGAGATGACCAAGGGAATAAACCCTGCCCTTTGCCCCCAATACAAAGAATGTGCCACTCCCAGAAGCTACTTCTAAACTAGAAAAATAAGTCATCCCATAGAATGTGAAATAAACAAAAAAATCCATGCATACTTGTAAAGTATTCAAGCTTTGACATGATCAAGCCTAAAGATCACTCCTCTCATCCATCCATTTATTAATATTAGATATACATATATATTGTTTACAACATTAATATTGAAATTGACTATAATTATTCTTTAAAAATTAATAATACTTAAATAAAACTCAACAGCAGGACAAACAATGCTCACACCATCTAATTTTAGTACTTCTTAATCTTACTTCTGACTTTCTAGGTCTTAATGAAATATTAGAAGTTGAAAAGACATAAATTTGATAAATGAACACACTCAAAGGCTTAATAGTCTGTTGCATTCCACACAAGATTCCAAGAAAAACATGAGTTTAAGGTATTTAGGAAAAGCCACCTAATGAAAGAAAACATTAAATGTTACACACATGTCATTATCAGGGATTGCTTTTAAAAGGCAAATGGGAAGAATCAATAGATTAGGCCTATGTTGACATATCAATTTAAATCCATTAACCAAAGAAGAAAAAAAGTATAGTTTGAAAAGCACATTTGAGAGAAACTAAAAACACCCATCGTGTGGTCACGGTCAATTCCTTTTCATTAAACCACTAGCTCTATTAATTTCAGATATGTTAATGCAATCTGCTGCAAACTAATTGCAATTGATCCAGAGACCAGCATCAAAGACATATAATACATATTGACTGCTTCTACATTGACCCAAATGAATGCCAGCTTAAAGTCGCTTGCTCTTAAATGAAAACCAAGACAGTGAGCAGACTTGCAAGGCCTGTGCTAATGCCCAGCCTTGTCACCTCACAAAATAATCCTCTTACAGAAATGTCAGCTGACTGTGCTCAACCTTGGAAGAGCAGGGTCACTGACTAGGTCTAAACTTCATTAAGCCATCTCTGCTTCTTAAGAATTTGTGCTGGGTAAAGGAGATGGCTCAGTTGGCAAAATGCTCGCTGTACAAGAATGAGAACCAGAGTTCAATCCCAGAGCCCACATAAAGCTAGGCATGGTAGCATGTGCTTTTATTCCTAGAGTTAGGGAGGTAGAGATGGGAGGAAACCACGGCTGCTAGTCATCTAGTCTAGCCTATTTGGCAAGTTCCAGACCAGACCAATGGGAGAGAGAGCCTGTCTCATCCAGCCTAGACTACTTGGCAAGTTCCAGACCAAAGAGAAAGCCCATCTCAAAAAAACAAAAAAAAAACAAAAAAACAAACAAACAAAAAAAAGTATCTAAAGATTGTCCTGTGACCTACACACACACATCTACATATATATGCAGTCACACGTCCACCAACACACACATTGCATGCACACATGTGTGCATGCATGTACATACATATCCATCAGTGTGAGTATATGAATTTCGGCTAAGTCCATTCAAGACCCACTACCTTCTGCATTTTTAAGGGGAATAAGAAAAAATTTGCTAAACAAGTGAGTAGTGAACAGTATGGTTAAAATGTAATAAAAAAACTAACTATTCATAATAATTTTTCTGCTATCATTGAGCACTGGCACTATATTAGACATTTCACTATGTGCTCATGTAATCTAATGAATGAAGGAGTCATGAAGTCAAGCAACACACTCTACATGTATAACTATCATTAGTGCAAACCCACAAATACTCTCAAACTTCTTCCTTTGATTGAAATTAGATGAGGCCATGTCACTAATTCCAGCCAGTAAATCCATGAGTGCATATTATATGGGACATAGCCAAGAAACATTAGATTACCACCCCCCACCTCAACTTAGTTCTCCCACACCTCTTCAAGAGGAACAACAATAGAAAACAATCTATCAGCCTGCAGTGTGAAAGAAACTCATGCCAGAGGTGGCTTACAATAAACATGCAGTGAAGATTAAACCCCTGTGGACATGCAGTAATGTCTATGGGCATTAGACACTGTGATTCTGGGGTTGTTACTATTATAGACTGCTGTGGACTATTACTTTAACTATGCAAAAATGTGTTACATTTGCTTATATTGCAGAATATTACTTTAACTATGTAAAAGTATGTTGCATTCATTTATGCTACATTTATTTAACTGAATAAAGATTTGTTATATCTGTTTCACTTTGCCTGCCTAAGGCACCTCACTGGTCTAATAAAAAGGTGAACAGCCAATAGCTAGGCAGTAGAAGGATAGGTGGGGCTGGCCAGCACAGAGAATAAGTAGGAGGAGGAATCTACGCTTGAGAGAGAAGAGAATGAGGGAGAAAAAGAGGGAAATGCCTGGGGCCAGCCAGCCAGGGAGCCATCAGCCAGCCAGACATGGAAGAAGCAGAAAAGTAGGACATACAGAATGAAAGTAAGATTAAAAAGTCCTGAAGCAAAATGCAGATGAACAGGGTAAAGTAAGTTAAAGAGCTAGTAGGACAAACAAGATAAGTCCAAGCATTCATAAAGCCTGCTACAGTAGACCTAACTTACCTAGAACACAACCTGTGAAAGCTATGTTTTATGGAACCATCTTGCAGATATGAAAACCCAATGGTAAGTCACTAGGCTAAGATCACAGGCAAGAGTAAACAGAAAAAAAGCCTCCGTGACCACAGCTATTGCTCAACTAACATGGTTGGTTCCCTGTGTTTGTATTCCGTTCCCATTTTTCCAGGGGTCCCTTGGTGATACAGAGTGGGGTAGAGATGAGCAAGATGCTGTACTCTTCAAAAGACCAAAAGTCTACTGTAAATAGAACCTGCACAAAATGTTGGGACAGCACATGTCCGGAAAAATGCAGCTGCTGCAAGCTGGGAGGAGGGAGGTGGAGAATCAAGCACTGTCCTGAGAAATACAAGAATACTATAAAAAGTGCTACAGACTACAACAGTATCTTCAGTGTATAAGTTAGCAAGGTTCTAAAGTGTCCGCCAACTCTAGAATGCAAATGACAAAGGAAGTTTACAAACCCAGGGCCTTCTCTTGTTTCTGCCAGTTACCATGGAGCGCCCCTTATCCACAAGGAAAGCTGTCTAGAGGATATGGTTTGAGATTTTGGAGGTTTCCTGAATATTTTTGCTTTCCTATCTACACTAAAATTTAACTTACAGGGATGAAAATAAACTAGAATTATAACATGCTAAAATCAGTTAAACCTTGTGAATTATTTCTAGTTTCCTGTTTAGTATTTTGGACCATTAACTACAAAAAAATAAAATGGGTACCAGGCAGTAGTGTCAAGTGCCTTTTAATCCCAGCACTTGCGAGGCAGAGCCAGGCAGATCTCTCTGAGTTCAAGGCCAGCCTGCTCTATGGAGTTTCAGGTCAGCCAGGGATATATACAGAAACTCAAGTCTTGAGGGGGGAAAACAGAAGAAAAGAAAAAAGGGTGAGAAAGAACTCTCTTGCTTGCCCTCAGATCCTTTCTTCATGCTTCTCTGCTAATCGGTTTCTGCATACCTTTGAGATTCTGCTTGGGGATCAACCAGTGGGAAGAAGATGCCAGACCTCGACTTAACTGTCCGAGTGTGTGTGGCAGTGTTTCCAGCAGAACTGACTCTCCTGGAAGCTCTAGGATCCTCTGTCTACCCTTTTTCCACCATCTTCCCCCATCTCCCCCTGCCATAACATGCTGGTCCAGTCTCCTCTCTAAGCGCTCAGCATGCTCAGTAGCCCCAGCTCCTCTGCCTTCCAACACTTCTAACAACCTTCAGAACTGAGTTTTGTTCTTGTCAACATTAAATGATCTGATGGACTGTGCACTGTCTTGTGGGGCCCTGACTGACATGGACCTTCCAGAGTAAAGAAGAAAGGTGTGGCACTGACTCAAGACAAGAGGAGCTGTCTTGACCCTGTGCTGAGGAATTGTCTAGTGTTATATCTCACATTGAGGTCCCAAGGCACAAAGGATCGTCAAGGATCCATCTTCCTCCTCTATAATGAGAATCCTTGAGAAGGAGAAGTTACTTGCCCAGGATCATATATAGAACCAGGGGTAGGCTAAAATCTGGGCTAATTCCTATTTTCTGCCCATTTCCCATCCAGCTGGGGTAAGCAGTTACCCAGGTGGAGTGGGACTTTCACAATGGCCTTCCCATTTCTCCATCCCCTTCTGCCTTCCTCTGACAGAGAAGGCATGTCTAAGCTCAGAGGGAAAGAGGAAATAAAACTTAAAAGAAAAGTAACACAAAGATTTCAGGGCCTATGGGAACATGGGACCAGAGATGGAAGAAAAATGAAAATGAGAAAAAGGACAAAGAGAACCAAGAGAAGACAATGACTAAGCAGGCAAAAATTCACAGGAAAATTCAAAGCACAAAATTAGACAGCTACATAGAAAAAAAAGACACAACCAAGAAATCATCTTCACCCTGGGGTTTCAAAATTAGAGGTGTAGAGACTACTGAAATAGCACCACAGAGGGAAAGGAAAAAATCAATAGGGGAGAACAAAAAAAGCATGTCATTGAGCCAGGTGCCCCCCAGAGTCAGAATCTGTGAGCTACAGCCCCTCGTGGAATAGAAGACCATCTTGGCTTTGCCCAGAAGTCTGCCCCACTCTAGAATACCACATAAGAGAATATTAGAAAGAGCCTGCACATGCCATAAAGCTAGAAAATTAGAAATCTAACACATAGGAAAAGCCTCCCAAGGAATGAAGATGTCATTCGAGGGGCACAGGCTGAGTTGTAGCTGCTTAAGTCATAGTGAGATATGCGTTTTTGTACTCTTTTCTTATTAAAATACTGAGTTTATTTCACATGTATTTTTTGTCTCCCTACCATTTCCACATCTGACCACCACTATTACCATGTCCTATCATAACATTCCATACATACTTAAAACCAAGTAAAGGGTGGAGCTCCATCCTTGAAAACTAAACAGGCATTTTAGACAACACATTCTTGGCAATGGAACTTGGACAACATTTATCAAACACAGTAGGGAAAGTTCTCACTTTACATTATAAAAAGGACAGTACTCTTAAAAGTCTACACAAAACTGGTGTAAAAACCTTCAAGGACAGCTTAACAGCATTACTAGTGGTAATTGTCTGGAATCCCAGCACCTGAGAGGCTAAGGCAGGAGGGCCTCAGGTCTAAAGTTAACTTTGGCAACACAGAGAGGTATGTCTCAAAAACACATTTAATTGCCTTTCTGAATAATTTAATTACATTTTTGAAAACTGGAATACCTATATTCTCTCCCTGGCACATCTGTTTTTCATATATCTGAGATACACACAAGATACTTCTGAGTATTATTCTTCATAATAAAAGGGGGCTGAAAATGATCTAAATGACCACCAAATAAGTGGCTACAGCAGTTATAATATGACCAAAAGGCAGCTGGTCCCAACTCACAATGGCTTCTCACCTGACACTCCATCAAATGTGTAGCACTGGGAGTATGCCCCCGAAAACCATTCTAGCTTCTCCTTTGTGTATAGTAGTCAACAAACTAAGTGAGTTACTCAGTACATTATTATGAAATGGGCTTTGCTATAGGCAGATTTGCCCACCTGTAAAATGAAAAGCACTCTAAGAATGCTTAGAGTGAGCTTCCCTAGGCTAGGAATCTTGGTTTACATGTGTTCATATGGGTACACGTGTGTGCCTGCAGAAATCTGAGTGACATAATTCAGGAGCAGTCTACCTCATTTGGGAACTCCACTGGCCTAAAGCTCATCCACACCACTAGGTTAGCTATCAGGGAGTCTGGTGTCACTACTGCACTAGACTTACAAGTGTGCACTGCCACACACATGTTTTTTACATGGGTTCAAAAGATCAGACTCAGGTCCTCAGACTTGTGTGGTAAGAACCTTAGCAGCTATGCTACCTTTTCAGCTCTGATTTTCAATTTATCATAAGTTTACTGGTATGAAATGCCATTGCAATAGAAGAAACACCTGCTCCAGAAGCATGTAAAATATCTGCGCCTGCACAGGACTCCCAGTAACCATTTGTCCCCTGGCCTGTAACAAATGTGCCAACACTTTTAAAGACTATGCATGACATTCCAGAACTCCTGGAAGCCACAAACAGAGTTAATAAAATGGAAGAGTAAAAGCAACCTGGACTGAGTTACTCCATGGGAAATACTGTCCTTGGGTTTACTGCGCCTAAAAGTCACACAGATGATAAATAAATCTTTGATGTATTAGCCACTGAGCATTTGAGAATAATAATTATAGTCTATTATAGCTGAACATACTAACAGATTATTCTCCATGGCACATTGTAAAGAGAAACTGCCAGAACTAAAGAAAACCAGCAATACAGAAAAATAGATTCTGACTAACTGGGCACACTCAAGGTGGTATGACCATAGACCAGAACAATGCACTCACTGGGATATCACTTTGATTTCAGACATGTACACATATGAAGCAGTGTACTGTATAAATAAATAAATATACAAGTGTAGTGATAAGGACATATCCAGAAAGACATTGGATAATGGGCCAGGCAATGCTTAAATAAATAAAATTTATATGTTGTTATTTTGGATATAAAACTAACCATATGGGAGCTGGGCAAAATAAAAAAACAGGCTCGCTCCCATATCACTACAGATTGGCGCCCCACGTTGGGCACCAATCTGTAGTAAAAGGGGAGCGGGCCTGCTTTTTGTCCCGCCCGGCTCCCGCATGGCTAGCTTAT
>LOJH01032299.1:0-11691 GCA_001685095.1 Ellobius talpinus
CAGGCCCACTCCCCTATCACTACACAGTGCATTTTCCTCCTCTTCATTTTATTTGGTGTTGTTTACAGACCACAGAGAAATCACTTAAAAAAACAGTCTAGCTTGCAATCACAGTGGTCGAGAGGCTGGGGCAGAAGAACTGTGAGTTTGCGGTCAGTCTAGACTACATAGTGCAATCCTGTCTAAGGGAAGGGTAAGAGAAATACTTTCCAGAGGTCCCGCCAAGGCTGCCGACACAGGCTGCCTGTCCACAGGCACTCTCTCGGTGATTGCGTAGGACCTGAACGAGCAAAGGTCTCCCCAGAACTCCATGGTGGCACACCATCACAGGATGGTGGCATGTTCCTAACCGAGGGTGCAGTTCTACGTTCTCAGGTCCCTCTGTGGCCGGTGATGTCGACTGAATAAATTCACATCTCAGTGTCTCAGAGCACTGGCTGCTCTTGCAGACTTGGGGTCAGTTCCCAGCACCCATATGGTGGTTCACCCATTTGTAACTCCAGTTCCAGGGATCCGACCCCCTCTTCTGGCCTCCTCAGGCACTGCATGAATGTGACATTCATATACACAAGCAGGTAAACGCATAAATACATCAAATGAATACATGGTTAAGAAAACCATACCATTAAACTCTCAGATCATCAGCATCTGTCTCGAAGAGTCTAGAACAACAGGATGAACCAAAGGTTGAGTAGAACAGTCTTTTTGGTGATAAAATAACCCAATGAAAATGTTACCATTTCACGTGAAATATCACTGAATTGAACAATATGAAAGGTTAACTTGATGTAAATTTTACCTTGATAATAAGAAAAATAGCCTTAAAAACTTACTACTTAGGGGCTGAAAGACAGCTCATCAGTGAAGAGAACTGTGGCTCTTGGGGAGGACTTGGGTTGGGTTCCTAGCACCCATGTGGTATCTCACAGCTGTTTGTATCACTAGTTCCAAGCGCTCTAGTTCCCTCTTCTGGTCTCTGCGGGTACCAGGCACACACATGGTACACAGACATACATGCAGGCAAAACATGAATACAGATAAAATTTTTAAAAATTAAAACCATTTTAAAGAAAATTTTACCATTAAGTTTTTTTTTACTTTACTGTTTTAACCATTAAAGCATAAAATTGAGGAAATAACATTCACAGTGAGGCCTGGTGGTGCAGGCCTATAATCCTAGCTATTTGGGAGTTGAGGCAGGGACTACAGGTCAAAGCTCGGCATGAGCCATTTAGTGAAACCCTCTCCGCATAAAAAGTAAAAGGAGGCCAATGACGGCTCAGTGGATAAAAGCACTCGCCACCAAAGCTGATAACCCGAGTTCAGACTCAGGGGTCTGAACAGTGGGAGGAGAGAACTGATCTCCAGATGTGTGCTGTGCATAAGCACCCCTCCTAAGTAAAGTAATTTGGTGGGGGGGGGAAAGAGGGCTGGGGATGTAGCTCTGTAGTAGAACTCTTACCTGCATGCTTGTGGCCCTAGATGTAATCTTCAGTACCACAAAAGCCATCACCAAGCACAAAGCCATTATGTTTATAATGTTGCCAACCATCACCTCTATCGAAAGCCAGAATGTCTTGTCACCTTCGAGGAAACCTCATGCCCACTCAGAAGTGACCCCCTGTCCCCCACTATCCTCAGTCCCTGGCCACCACTGGTGTTTCTGTGGCTTTGCTTATTCAGGTCATGTTGCCAGAATGGGGGATATTTCGCACGGGGGTTAATTTGCTGTTTAGGGAAGTGGCTCATTTCTATTCTCAAGGTTCATCCAATGCACCACGCATCCCAGTTCTTCTGTGTGAGTATCAGGGTCTGAAGCTGAACCATCCCCTTCAGGCTCACGAACTGTCCCCTCATGCTTATGGGGTTTTGAATGTCTGCTCACCAGCTGCTAGTGGTGTTTTGAAGGACCTGGAATCTTTAAGATGTAGCACCTGGCTGGTGGAAGTAGTCAGTTGGGTTAGACTCATGGAGGTTCCACAGGACCCTGGCTCCAGCCATGTGCTCTCTGTATCCTGGTTCACCAGGATGTGAGCAACACCGCCTTTTACATAAGCATCACGCCTCCCTGCCTAATGGGCTGAGACCCCTGTGAAACATGAGCCAAGGCAAACCGTTCCCCCTCTAGATGTCTGTCAGATAGTTTTGCCATGTGGCTGCAAACATAATGGATATGTGGGCAGTAAGGTCCCGTTTCGTGGACGTACATGGCACCTGGACAGGCTAGAGACATGGAGCCTATGAGGCTTGCAGGTCAAGGGAGAGCCCGGCTCCAACTTTTTACCAGGCTGTGACCGTGATCAAGTTACTGGAGGTGAGTGCTTCTGTTTCTTCATTTGAAAAATGCAAATTTTCAGTGGCGCCCATGTCCCAGACAGGCAATGAAGTGTAGACAAGAATTCCTTACAGATGTGTCTGCAAAGGCCTGTTGATTAAAGTTTCTGGACTTTGGAATGTCTAAGTACAATTCACACAGGGCTGCCTTTGGACGGCTTAATAGCCATTCCTTGACCCCTCCCCCTTGTGTTGGACCTAACGTCCTGACTGCAGACAAATTCCTTTTGGAGCCAGGTGTGGTGGTGTGCACTTTTATTCCCAGTACTTGGGAGGCAAAAGAAGGTGGATCTCTGAGTTTGAGGCCAGCCTGGTCTACAGAGCAAGTTCTAGGATAGCCAGGGCTACACAGAGAAACCCTTTCTGGAGGAAAAACTAAACAAAACAAAGTAAAAAGAAAACAAAAACAACAACAATCCCTCCCTCCAAAGAAGAAAGAAAGAAAGAGAAGGAAAGAAAGAACCTGAGGCCTATAGCTGAGATTTAATGTTTTCACCAATGTAGTTAAAACAAAACAAAACAAAACACCTTGATCAGGGACTGGAGAGATGACTTAGCAGTTAAGAGCACTATCTGCTCTTCCAGAAGTCCCGAGTTTGATTCCCAGCAACCAAATGGTGGCTCACAACCATCTATAGTGGAATCTGGTACCCTCTTCTGCCATAAAGGTGCACATGCAGATAGAACACTCATAATCATAAAATAAATAAATAAAATCTAGGATAAACACCTTGATTTATGACCTTCTTTGTTATGTTAGTTTAAAAAGAATCTTCATAAAACTTCTTCCATTGGGCCTGGAGAGATGGCTCAGTGGTTAAGAGCACCGGTTGCTCTTCCAGAGGTCAAGGTTCAACTCTCAGCATCCACATGGTGGCTCACAATGGTCTGTAACTGCAGTCCTAGTGGGGTCCGATGCCCTCTGCTGTCCTCTACAGGCACTGGGCAGAGACGCGGTATACAGACATGGGATTTGGTGCAACCTACACTGTATTCCTAGGTCACAGTCACTCACACTTGGTTCTAGAACAAACTATCTCTTATTCCCTTTGATGCTAGCAGTGTGTTTTTGTGTTAACAGAAGCTTGGGTCATTTGCATGTGTGGCGAGAGCCCTGGCTTTGACTTTTGTTTTTGCAGTAGCCCAGAGCCTCACGCGTGTGCTGGCAGTTACCATCCTAGCCCGAATCTCTGTAAAAACTAGCAAAGGTCTTCTCCATCTGCTTCCAGGTCCAGGCCTGTTCCAGCAGCGTCCTTGGGGTTTGGCACCCATGTTCCAGAGATTGATCCTGCACAGGGCCCTCTTTAATTCAAGGCCGCTTTGACAATCAGGATCTGATCACATTGCAGGCTGAGCTCTTCTGGACCAGGCAGGGAGCCCTGGGTCCTGTCAGCTTGCTGCCACTGTCTGCAGGGCTCTTAGCTGGGGAGACAGAAGCCAAATGCCGCCCGAAGATCCTTGAAAATTAGTTTAGCACCGTCTGCCAGATTGAATGACTCAGAGGCAGCCAGGCAAGCCACAGCTCATTGGCCCTGGAGTCGGAACAGGAATAGTGGTGTCATTGAATGCAGAGCAGGCCAGGAGAGCTGGGAGGCAGGGCAGGCAAGGACCTTCAGCTTGCTTCCAGGGTCCTTCCCAGGTGGCTGAGAGTTTAGATTACAGAGGAGTCAGAGACTCTTGGGCAGTGGGAGCATAAGGCAAAGTCACTGGTGGAGGGCTCTTATGCCAATTGGGCATCCTGTCCTGGCCACTTACTGTGTGACCTTGGATAGGTAGCTTAACTTCTCTGAGAGCTTGTCTCCTCATCTTTCAAAGGAGAGTAATAATAGTGACTGAGGTTGTCATGAAGATGAGTAAGACATTGCATGTAAGTACTAAGGTTAGCATTAAATGTGCAGGAACAAAGGGCAAAGGAAAGACTGGGGCCTGCAAGCTCCCCTCCCTGCTGTGTTAGTGAGGCTTATCATTGCTGCCATGAAATGCCATGACCACAAGGAGCTTGGGGAGGACAGGGCTTATTTCATTTGCACTTCCAGGTTGCAGTTCTACTGAGGGAGTCAGGGCAGGATCCTGGGGGCAGGAGCTGAAGCAGAGGCCATGGAGGGGTGCTGCTTGCTGGCTTGCTTGCTCATCATGGCTTGCTTAGCCTGCTTTCTTATAGGACCCCCAGCCCAGGCATGGCACCAGCCACACCTGGCATGGCTCTCCCCCATCAATCACTAATGAAGAAAATGCCTCCCTCACAGCTAGATCTTAGGGAGGCGTTCTCTCAATTGAGGTTCCCTCCTTTCAGATGATTCTAGCTTGTGTCAAGTTGACATAAAACCAGCCATACTTTCTTCTCTTTCTCCTTTCTCCCCTTTTCCTCCCCTTCTATTCCTTTTTCTTCCCTTACCCTTCTTCCCTTTGTTTACTTTCCCTTTGCCACACACTTTGATCACAAGCTTTAAAGAAATCAGACCAGTACTGAACTGGAAGCATCATTCCGTGATGGCCAGCTTTCCACCCAAGGTACTTGGCAGGTTATGGGGAGAGAGAGAAGGGGTTAACAGTCTCACCCAACTGTGAACCTTGCCAACTAAAATAATGACTCACCTGTCAAGATAAGCTCATTGGTGCGATAGAGGCATGACTGTTGTAAGGGGTAACCAACAACTTTCTGATTGGATTAAGATCCACTCAGCAGGAAGGAACTCATCCTGGTACTATACACCTGGTCAAGAACCTGTGGCTCCAGAGGGAGAACCTTGTGGAGAACCTGCTACTGTCATGCTGATACAGTATCCAGAAGCCTTCCAGGTACTTATCCTCACCTGCATAGCTTAGTCCAGTTCTCACCTCTCATCAGAGATGCTTCTTTATGCAGAGGATGGAGGCAAGCCCAGAGGATCACAGATGATCAAAGTGCAGACAATAAGAGAGTCTCTGAATAGGTCGCCAGATTACACCCCTCCCCACAAGACTCGGAACATCACAGAGATGGGGGAGGAAAGATGGTAGGAATCAGAAGTGGGGAAGACAGATGTAAAACAGTGTCTTCCAGACACGGCAGTCATTTGCATGCTGGAACCGTGGTTGCCTGCATGAGATCAATCTAGTCAATAATCCAGTATGGATGTTGGGGGCCCCATGCCCCCACTCCCCATTGGGAAGCTACAGGCAGTCAAAGCTGTAAGGGGAGACAAAATAAATTCAGGGGTGAAACTTCTGCTAGATTGCTCACACTACAGTGAACAGCCGTGTGTGTGTGTGTGTGTGTGTGTGTGTAACACTAATTGGATCCCATAGATTATATACACCTACATATATAGAAATGAAATTAGGAGGGGGATATGGAAGGAGGGATCTTGGAGGAGTTGGAGATGGGGGAAGTGAAGGGTGGATTTGATCAAAATAAAATTCATTCATGTATGAAGAGGAAACATTTTTTTAAAACATACCTGAGGCCACGAAGTGAGCATTGGCATGGTATTAGAGGCTATCTATTGGACTCAAGTCAACACTAATTTTTCGTGTATATTGGAGTCTGAAAAATAGATAAGGCAGATGGAGCCTGAAGAAAAACACTGGAGGTTAATCACATGACCTCCACATGCAAACACTGCACATACACAAATTTTAATTTTTGTTTGCTTGTTTGTTCGTTTTGAGAAAGAGTCTTTCTACATAATCCTGGCTGTCCTGGAACTCATTATGTCAACCAGGCTGATTTTGAGCTTACAGAGCTCTATCTGCTTCTGCCTCCTGAGTGCTGGGCCACCACACCCAGCCTCACAATTAAAAAAAAAATCCAAGGGCTGAGGATGTAGCTCAGAGATAGAGTGCTTGCCTAGCATGCGTAAGTTCCTGGGTTTGATCCTCAGCACAGCAAAACAACCCCCACCCGGCCCAAAACAAAACATCAAAAAACCTCAGCAACAGAAAAATGGTGGTTAGCAGAGAATGGAGAAGAGTGCCTGAGCAATGATCTGGGGTCCTGAAAAGTGGTGGGGACCCATGCACAACCCTCTGGTTGTATTTAACATTTTCAGCTGCACACTTAAAATGGTCATGATGGTTAATACATTTAGTGTTCTCATTACCTTTAAAAAATATGATTACCTAACCAAAATGTCAGGTGTCAAAAAATCATTCACAGTCTGTGTAAATGCCAAATGTACTATTTGTCTATATGAACACATACACCAGTAAATAGAAGTGTATTTTAAAGATTTTTACTGGTCCTAGCTTTTGTATTTTCAAACTGCCTCGGCTTGATCGCAAATGAAGCTTTATATATGATATTAATAAAATATTTCATAGCTGGGCCTGGTGGTACAGACCTGTGTTTCTTGGGAGGCCGAAACAAGATCACAAGTTCAAAGCCAGTCTTGGCTACAGAGGGAATTGAAGGCTAGCCTGGGCTACAGAGGGAATTCAAGGCCAGCCTGGGCTACAGAGGGAGTTCAAATTAAAGTTGGGCAATTTAGTGAGACATCATCTTGAAAGAAAAAGCAAAAAGCGAGCTGGGCTGTAGCTCCATGGAAGAGTCTGGGAGGTCCAGGGGTGTGCTTGTATTCACAGAAAAGCGTTAAGGGAACCAGGGGTGTTAAGTACACAGGGTTGTCTCTCAAAAGGGAGAAGACATATGACCTGTTTTCTGCCCAGAGGCCTGAGAATTGATGAGGTTAATAGCTTGGAGTTCTCTGTTCTGTCTATGTGGAGACCACACTAGATCCTCCTCCAGCCCCTTATTGTGAGATTGTCAATTTATAGACCTATCTTTATGAAAGATCTCACACTACAAAGAGTTTTGATGTAGTTGTGTCTTAAGCTTTAGTGTGCACATGGGCTTGAGTTAATTGCCCCCCCCCACTTGAACCCTGAAGCTGAAACTGATTGACATCTTGTTTCAACATGACTGGTCCAGGTCTGCAGCCTGGAGCTGGAAGCCCATTGTGGGAGGTGGGTCCCTTAGATTCTATTTGAAAAGCCCTTCCTGGGAGGAGGAGGACTCTGAGAATGGGCTTTCCAGTTACAGTGGAAGCCTGCCCAAGGTGACTCAGGTCTCAGTCATATTATCTATCGGCTCAGAACAAGCTGAGGCACCAGGCTCGTGGAACCCAGCAAAACAGTTAATCCAGTCCCTGGGTCCAGACACCCTTTGACTTTGAAGTAAGTGACACAAATTGGTAAGTTCCCTGCACTTTTGCAGAAGAGAGTTTCAAGTCTCAATTGTAAACAAAAAAGCGTCACACAGCTCATTTAAGCCAGGTCTGGGCGTTAGGAAGCCAGACATGGCAACGTGGAGGCCAGTGTTTCCTCCACTGCACATGTGAGAGGGCTTCGCCATGTCCTAAACATAGGCTATGTGTCCCCCAGACTTTAAGTGCGGGCGACTCAGTGGAGAGCATGTGACATGTGGATGAACAGCCACAGCCTCGCTCGGCTGGGAGGACAGGGGAGCTGCAGTCTGCTCAGTGACACTAGGGTCCTGGATCTTCATCTCATTCTCCCCAGGGCAGTCCCAAAATGGCAGACAAAATGACAGCCTGGGCTCAGCTCAGGCTGGACTCTGTTGGGGAAAACAGGAGGATTGCTACCAGGTGAACAAGAACCCAGACTCAGTACTCCTCAGAAATCTAGTGAAGGGGGGGGTTCTGTTTGTCAGGAAAAGCTGTTACTTCTCTTATCCACACCCAACAGTCAACTACCTTGGACAAAGGTCACCTAGTTCCTAATTAACCTAAACAGCCTGCAACAGCTCAAAGCCCTTAAATCCCAGGCTGCTCTGGCCCACACCTCTCCTTCCACTGCTAACTGTCCCCGTAAAACTGACAAGGCTTTCCCTACTGCCCAATGTTCTCTGTCCCCCGAGAAACAGCCCAACAGGTTGGTTCCCCAAATAATGTCTCCCTACCTACAGTGTGGTCTAGTTCAGTGGTTTCCCTGAGCCTTTGCTTATCTCATGAAAATTTCAGAGATGTTCACCTGCCCTCTATTCAGGAGACGGGAGGCCAGTGCAGCTGAGTCAGGTCTGAAATTGGATGGGCTGACATCGTGGGCCAACGCCAGAGTGGCAAATGCCACTGGGCTGCAATGCCATGGCAGTAAGAAAATGCTTTCCCATTTCTCAGAATCTGCTGCCCAAACAAAACCCATCTGGGGGGCATTTTCTAAAGATCCTAGAAGAAATGGGATAGTGTTGCCCTATCTTGTTAGTCAGTGTGAAGATTTGAGTGTTAGGTACAAGACTCAGAACCACAGTGCAAGTAGGGTTGTGGGAGGAGAGAGCTTGGTCTTCCTCGTAAGCATGAGAACCTATGTGAGTTTGGCTCCTGTATAAAAGCTGGGTGTGGTGGTGGGCACTCACAATTCCACTGCTGGAGCTCATTGGGTAGGCAGTTTAGCTGAATGGACGTGCTCAGGTGCCTTGAGAGGCCCCATCTCAAAAACCAAGATGGAGGGCCTGCAGGATGGCTCGGGGTAAAGGCACTTGCCACCAAGCCCAACAACCCGAGTTGAATTTTAGGCCACCGCATGGTGGAAGGAGAGCACCAACTCTCCAAGTTGTCCTCCACCCTCCACCTCCACACGTGAGCCATAGCACATGCCCCTCCCCCTAAAACAAATACAATCTAATTAAACATTTGAAGTAAACACGAAGTGATGATAGAGTTGCTAGATGTCATCAACATTTTCCATTTACAAATGTACATGCCCCCAAACACACACGAACACAACACATACCACACGCAATAAGTAATGATGATAATTGTGATCATAATTAATATTAACAAGATGGAACTTTGTTTCTCTCCCCCATGGAAGCTGCTGGCCTGACAACTCCACTCGTGATGTCATCAGCAGGGCAGGCTCTTCCCAGCTGGCTGCTCTGCCAAGCCTTGGGGTGCTGACTCCCTCCTGCAGGTCTCAAGGTGAGGTGTACCTCTTTTAAGGACATGCTATCAAAGTCCAAAGGGTTGGAGAGAAGCTTCATCTGCTAAAAGCACTTGCTGCTCCATCATGGCTGGTGAAGTCTGGATCCTAGGTCCCACATCGGGCAGCTCACAAACACCTGCAACTCTGGCTCCAAGAGGTCTGATGCCCTCTTTTAGCCTCTGAGGGTATACACACATGTGTACACACACTCACATATATATACACCACACACACACATAAATAAATTGTCAAAAAATGATAGATTCTGAATCTGGCTAATTTTGGTATAAGATGTTTTTACTTTTTTGTGTATTTTTAGATAATAGAATTTATAAAATTAAAATAAATAATGAAGTTGGTCAAGTTCTTCTGACCAAAACTTAGTCACTTGGCCACCCATGGCCACAGCTGCTCATAAGCCTTGGCAGCTGCATGTCCAGCTGAGGAACTGGAAGCCCATCGCTGAAGATCAGCACTCGATGTTTTCATTCAATTATTTCATGAGGGCGTGTGGACTAAGCATCCCCTCTACGCTGTGATAACCAAAACCCGCAGGCGTCAGTCAGTGTCGCTTTGAAGTCTGAGTGGCCTCCGGCTGAGAGCCTACTACTGTGGAGGGAGACAGGAGACATAGGGAGGTACGGGTAACCCCTGTTTCTGCCAAGTTCTGGGATGTTCTTTCCTTCCTCCTTGCAGGCAGAGGAGGGTAGCACTTAGGAACAGAAACTTAGGAGCCAAGTGGATCCAACTTCACATTCTACCCTTGGTTCCATGTGAACCATACTCTTTCCTGCAGAAACACTGGCATGGTTGCTAGATGCATAGAAACAAGAGTTGACAGGAATGTTCAGCACAGTTGTGAGAACCCTTCCCTGGGGACTTTAAATGGTGCCTACTCTTGGTTTTGTGGGTTTTTTTGTTTGAGACAATCTCTCTGTGTAACTGCCCTGGCTGTCCTGGAACTCACTCTGGAGACCAGGCTGGTCTCAAACTCACAGAGATCCTCCTGCCTCTGCCTCCCACATGCTGGGATTAAGGGGTCACCACTATCTAACATGTCTACTGCTCTTAAGGCCCCAACAACAAACTGAAGTATGATTCTAGCAGAGCCCACCATAGGGACTGGATGTGTTCACTGGGCTTTCCTGAGCATGGATGAGGGGTTACTTTCTTTTTTTCTTTTTTTTTTTGAGATGGGGCTTCTCTGTGCAGCCCTGGCTGTTCTGGAACTCGCTCTGCAGACCAGGCTAACCCCGAATTCAGAGATTTGCCAGCCTCTTCCTCTGCAGTGCTGGGATTAAAGGCATGCACCGCCACTGTCCGGCTTACTTTCAATTTTGTAGCTGGTAGAGAAAATAAACCCCAGCCAGACCCCTAGATGGCACAGATTCCATCTTCATGGTGGGAGGGCATGGCATAGCCAACATCTCACATCAGGGTGGCAAAGCAGGAGACAGAAAGACGGAGAGACAGAAAGACGGGGACACAGAGAGAACACCTGTGCTGGCATGCTCCCTCTTCCCCTCATTTCCGCAAATCCCCAGCCTACAGGATGGTGCCGCCCATTCTGGATGGATCTTCCCCTTCCTTAGTCCTCCCAAGAAGAGCCCTTGCAGACACAGGTGAAGGCACACTGCATGAATTGCTTAGTACTGCCCAACCTGACCGTCAAGACTAACCAACAGGTTAGGGGTGAAGTGGCACTCTGTTGGTCCACTGCTGGCCTCCCACGTGGTTGTCCTTAAGCGCCATCTGTGTTGAAGCACTGGGGTAAATGATTTAATCTCACTCCATGCTCTCAACCACACAATGAGGTGTTTATTACCCCATTTTGCACATGAACAAGTGGAGACTTAAAATTAGTCCCTGGCTAAGTTGGGTAGCCAGTGGCACTGGCAGAGTAGGGATGCCATCTTTCTTGGAGCATCATGTTCCTACCCAGGAAAAGCATCTGCCAGTGCCACCACCAGCCTTTATTTACTGCTATTGTGTGTGCATGGTTGTATGTGTGTAGGGGGCAGAGGGTTGCATAGGCCAGTCTATGTTTAGACAACATGGCACTGATATGGATATGCAGCCAGTAAAAAAAAAAGGCATATCTTTGATGTCTGGGGAAATGGTGATATAATAATCCTTTATTTAACTATTTCTGACAGAATACCACTTTTGTGTGAGTCTACATAAATATGGCCTTTGGGTTAGAGGAGAGAGCTGTTACTTTCACCTTTGCCAGTCTGCCTGTCTGGAGACCTGTGTGCCTCCCTCCATGTGGCCTATATGCCAGTCTGAGTGTGTGCTTACGTCTGCCTGTATGCTGGTTCCTGCCTACCTAGTAGCCCATGTGCTTGTCAGTAAGGTTTGTATCTAAGACAGTCTTTTTTAAAAAATATTTATTTATTTATTATGTATACAATATTTTCTCTGTGTGTATGCCTG
>LOJH01032300.1:0-14415 GCA_001685095.1 Ellobius talpinus
TTCTTTATTAACCAATAAAAGTAACATATAGACAGATGACCCTCCTCCATCAGACAGGGTCTCCTGTGCATCCCAGAAAAGCTTCCTCTGTCCACCACTGTGAGAGCAGCCCTTGATGGTCACCATGTGTCTGGGTGTCACACTGTACTTGTACCCACACCACTGACCCAGATGGGACATCTCTGGGCTGGCTGTGACTTCAGCCTCAAGAGCTAAAAGATGCCTTTATGACCTACCCAATTGGAAGCTTACTCTCAAGGTTGAGGCTAGTGTGGCAGGTGTCACTGTCCCTTCTTTTCCAGACTCCCACTGTAGGCTCAATGGTTTCATTATCTTATCAGAATTTAAAAGACAAATTCCCCCTTGCCTGTCTTTGACTATGGGGAATATATGTCCTGCAATATGGCTTTTGTGTTTCTAGAATACTGCACCATGACCACCAGATCCTACTTACCTGGGGTTGGACATGTGGGCTACCCCCCGTCAGGTGAGGATGGTTCCCTGACAGGCTCATTCTGCCCTGCTAGAGTACCTTCAAGATATCAGTAAGGGCTACAGGAGACACAACATTCTATGACTGCCTTTGGTAGTGGCCAGCAAGGACTTCCAAGCATTACCTCAGGCAATAGCAATCCTACAGGGCAGGTGTTAAAGGTGTTAACAGCCTTTGCAGAGGAAAGAATGCATTGGAAGTGCAGACAGCTTTACACAACTCTGTCTTATGTCCAATGTACTTTTGGTCTGAGCCAGCGTCACAAAAGAAAGATAAGTGAGGTAAGTGTTCTCTGCATCACCGGATGTATTTTTCTCTAGCTTGTCACTTGGAAAACTCCCAGATCTCACTCAGCCGCTGTCTAATAGGCATCTCTGCTACTGCACTTCTTACTAAGCATCTCATTCGAACATCTCAAGTTGAACAATATCTTAAGAATCTGACATGGAACTCTTTAAAAGATCAGATTCCAGGATCTATGTTCTGAAAACTACATGGCATAGGGTCATACTCTGCTAGCTGGTGCTCACTGCAGACATAACGAATGGACCACAGCACCCTGATAGAAACAACATATGCCTTCACAATCTAGGCATTACTAAATGAGGGTCGGCTGGAGATAGGTCAAAAGTGTAGCAAGGTATGGCGTGGGCATCAAGACAGGAATTCTATATGGAATGGAAAGAAAAAGGCTCAGGGGCCCTTGCCACCAACAAAAGTGTACGTCAAGGTGTTGCTTTTGGGGTTCATGGCAATTTAGCCAGTTCTGAGGACTGGTGACTTTTCAATAGCTTTTATGAAATGTCACCTGCCTTGCTTTACATAGTTATGATAGATGTGTCTTTAGAGTTTATTCAAAACACACATTAGGTCATGAGAAAAGAAAGTCTGCTGTACTGATGAACTACTTCTTCTTCTCCTCCTCCTTCTTCTTATTCAACACTTCCTGGTTGTTGTTGTTATTATTATTATTATTATTATTATTATTATTATTATCATCCAACACTTCCTGGCTCAGATTTCAGAAAGTGGAGCTGGCTTTAAATTCTAGTAGCAATTCTTCATCATGGGCATTTTCTGGTACAAATATCTTCCTTGTGAGGGCTGGAGTGATGTTTTGGAGGTTAAGACTGTGACCTGTCCAGAGGACACAAGTTTGGTTCCCAGCACCTCCATCTAGCAGCTCAGAGCCACCTGTAACTCTATGTCCAGGGTACCCTCTTCTGACCTCCAAGAATACACACGTATTGATGCACAGGCATCCACATTAATAGTTTTTAAAAAGATTTAAGTATCTTCCTTCTTGACCTATTTTTGGCTGTCGCCCTTATACATTCTTAAAAGTAGGACTTCTATTTATCTTGCTTTTAATTTTAATAATAATAAAATATGCTTGCGCATTCATAATGAGACGGGCTTCCAATAGCTCATCTCCTGTTACCTACAGAACAGTGATTAATCACAGAAGACTCTCCTTCTTATCCCCACACTGGGAAGTGAAATGCTGCTGCCGGTGTAGCTGAGTCTCTGCAGCCTTCCCCCAAGTGCTGCCCACAGTCAGCACGGAACCTAAAAGTATCAACACCTACATTTCCAAAGAGCCAACACCTACAAGCCACTACCAGTGATGAGCACCAACTGTGCCTTTCCAGTCCTTGACTTCCAGCACATGAGGACAGTTGGATCCCTCTCCCCACTTTCCTTTAATCTGTTCCTCCCTTCGTCACTTAGGGTAGAACACTTTCCCGATTACTCTCTTTCTAAGTTAGTTCTGACCCATGCTGGAAATATCTTATTCACCAGAAAACGTTTCTTGCGCATCTCCTCTGCATATGTGAGGAGGGATGGCGTGAGAGATGGGGGGAGGCCTTCCTCAGGCAGAGCATTAGTCTACACGCAGCTTCTACCCCTTTCTCCGGGTTAGCTGCAAAGTCACACTTGGGATATAAGGGCTGCAATGATCCCCGAGGGTTGTAATAACCGTGCTCAGCTGCAGAATGAATGCTAACCCTGGAGAGGGCTGCGGGAGCAGATTCAGTCTGTAGAATTTCATGGATCTTCTTCACCACAGTTCTCCTTAATCATGGAAGCTGGATGCGTTTACCACACCCACCCGAGACCCTCAGCACTCACTTGTGGACTCCAGGCGCTTGACATCCCTTGACGTTTCTAAGAAATATCTCCGAAGAATCAGGAAGAGGATGGCTAGTGGCACCAAGGGTATGAGAATCCAGGGAATCACTGAAGCCGCCACGGCTATCACACTCACCACAAGTAACAGCGTCTGGAACAGCAAGCACAGAGACAAGGCCTCCTTATTGCTGAGCTGCAGAGAACCGTCCCCACCCCGGGAAGTAAAAGCAGCATGGTACCCATGCTAATATTGAACAGGCCGGCGCCAGGCTCGGAATGCTTTAGACGTCTTTGGGCACCCTCATTAGTAGGGCCACTCAAACATAAACCTGAACTGAGATTCCCCAACCACTATGCTAAAAACTTGGTGTATTTCTATTTTTCATTATTTTCCCCTTTCTTGGCATTCTCAAATGTCACTGAGTTCCTGATGGTTATACCAGCCTCCTCCACGGTAACTGGTCCTCAGCCCCAGCGGATGGAGACGAACACCCTGCCCAGCTCATGAAACGGAGCGAAAGTCTAAAAAGTTCAAAGGTGCTTTCCAACACAGTATACCAATTCTTGCTAACTTGGCAAATATTTTTAAGTTAAACTATGAAATTTTGTAAGAAAAATTACCTTTAATCCTCCAAAGTGAAATGACTTATGGAAAAAGAAGTAAACTTAATTTTACTAAATATGTAAAATCTTAGAGCAAAAATGAAAGTTGGCTATTTTGCATCTTGTGTACCTACACATGACAGTGGTCAGTCCCACAAAATCTCCTCAGGAGGATTTACCGTGAGGCTGGGTGTGCTAGCATCTAACAGTAGCCTCAATCCTTGTGAGGCTGAGACAGGAGGAACTCCATGAGACTGAGGCCAGCCTGGGCTACAAAGTTATTTCCGGGTGAGCCTGGGCTATACAGACCCTGCCTCTAAAGGCAAATGAATAAAACCAGAACAAACATGCAAGAGCTTCCTTTGGAATATCGTATTTTAATAATATAGATTTTAAAACCATTTTTTTCCATAGGCGCACTTAATGCAAGGGCCTGTGTGGCCTTTTGGTACTTATCTCCCCAACTGCTTTCAGTGTTGGGGACGTTCCTAGGCACCTATCTGCAGCTGACTTTAACTCCATGGGGTTCTGCTGCTGCTGGTCTATAGGATGCATGTGCCAAGGAGTATGTTTTCTATAAACAGTAGTAAAAATGTGGTCTAATTTTACGGAAGCCTTCTCTACTTTTGGCTCACTACATCCCTGAACTCCGACTCCTACCTGTCCCAAGCCCAGAGTCAAGACACATGTTTACACATAACGCCACCTAATCAGTATACGGTACTTTTTACTCTTTGTTTACAGTATTAAAAATGAAACCAGGCTCGAGTTGCTCACACATGAAAGCGACTGTGTCAGCACAACTGCAGAGTCTGTGCCAGGCTGCCATGAGTGTGCCCTGCCTGGTCTGCCTTCCACTCTTCCCGATTCTGTGGGAAGTCAGTCTCAAGTGCCCTTAGCAAACCGGGACTCGCTTCCTGGTAAGATCTCCCTCTGATTTACCAAGGGAAAAAATGATGGTTTTCATCAACCAGCTGTTTACTGATGTATGTATAAAAGAGGCTCTTTTATCTACTATTTTGGGAACACGTAAGATAAAAGAAATTGATCTCTGAGTGGAAAGGAAAATACCACAACGAACCATGTGGCTGGGAATTCCAGGGATCTTAGGGAGGCACCAAAAGCTTGAATGACACTTAGACTGTGAAAAGTAGTAAGAAATAAACATGCAAATCCTATCGATTAGATTCATCACCCCCCAGTTACAGGATGTGTCCACGCAAGGGGCACGGCTAAGAGCATTACATGTTAAGCCCCTACGCCCTAAACACTGCCTGCATTCTGTCAAAGCTACAACCTACATACAAAACCGCACCCTGTGTGCCTCAGAGTTCAAAGGTCAGCTCTGGTTCTCAGGTCTAGTGTCTATTGTTACAGACCTCACATGGGGGCCTGGTTAACACCTGCCCCTGACCTCTGCTAACAGCCATCTCTGTGAAGGCAGAGTACGGCACGCTGGCACGTCCAATTTGTATGTGGAGTTCTCTACAAACCTCTCTTTAGAGATGGTTTTAGATTTGCAGATGGCCATCGTTTTGTCCATTAGCCACCTGGCCAATGTGACCATCACATCCACAGCTGCTCTGGGCCCTGTGTTACTTGTCCATTAGCTCTGTGTTCTAAGTCAACGCTAACAGTATTGAGAATGGCTTCTGGGTTATATAATCTGTTTGCTGAGGAAAAGTTTCCTTTGACCCTTTCCGGTGTTAACGCTTTTTATAAAACTCAAGGCTTCGACCTGAAGATTCTACTTTGGACACAAGTTCAAAACAAAACTATATAATGGTAAACATGCCAGGCAAAAAGACTGTCACTGTGAACACTGAAGCTTTTAATCCAAGGACTCATAAAGGAAACTATTTCATCAGAAAAAGAGGCCAGGGAGCTGGAGAGATGGCTCAGGGGTTAAGAGTACTTCATACTCTCAAAGAAGACTGGAGTTTGGTTTCCAGAAACCTGCATGAGCCACCTACAACTCTAGCTCCAGAAGATTCGACGCCCCCTTCTGGTCTCCCCAGGCACCTGCACTCATAAGTGTTCAGACACCCACAGAAACACAAACACATAAAAGCAAAGCAAGTCTTAAAAATAAATAAATAAAAGAAACCTTGGTCAAAAATTATCCAGGAGATAAATACAGCTTCAGAATATGACAGCAAAATCTGACAGTATTTACAAGAAACAGAGAAACACAGTCACACAGTACAAAATTAGACAGGTTTATTTCAACAACGGTTAGAACAAACTAACAACAACAACAACCACAAAAATCAATGGAAATATAAGAGGCTGAGATGAGCCACTGAGCAAATGATGACCAATGGCTCTGATGCCAGGGCCAATTCTTTTCAGGCTATAAAGCATGTATCCACAGACCTCAATGACCAAAGTGCAGAGTGGATTTGACTTTAGTGGATTAACAATAACACAGAAACGAGGTGACTATCAGGAAAACCCACTGTACACCTCTAAATAATACCAGCTTTATGAAAACACAATGAAAATCGGGCACTAGCAAAGTCTGAAAGTTGTATTTGGAGGTAAACATATAGCTTTAACTTTTTTTTTAAGTGAAAAGGAAATTTAATGACCAAAAACTAGATCTTGAGGTAGAAAAGTGGGTAGGGAGATGGCTCAGTGGTCAGAGCATCTATCGCCTTCAGACGAGCTCGGTCAATTCCCAACACCCACATGATGGCTCACCACCATTCGTAACTCCAGTTCCAGGGCACATGACCCCTTCTGATCCTCCATGCATCCAGAACACAACAGGTACATATACACACATGTAGGCAAGACACACCCACGCATAAGATAAAGACAAATGAAGACATTTTAAAGGAAGATAGGAAACAAATAAGCACAACAACAGCAAAAACAGGAAAAGGGAAAAAACCAGATACAGTGGCACAGGCCTGAAACGACAGCACTGGGAGGTGGACATGGGAGAGGCTGGTGCAAGTCTGAGGGTAGGGGATGGTGCAAGTCTGAGGGTAGGGGCTGGTGCATGTCTGAGGGTAGGGGCTGGTGCATGTCTGAGGGTAGGGGCTGGTGCATGTCTGAGGGCAGCTTGATCTAACAGGGAGCTCCAGGCCAATCATGGCTACACAGTGAGAGGCTAGTTAAAAAACAAACAAAACCACCAAAGCATCAATAACAAAAAGAGGAAAAATGACAGCTTAAAAGTGAATGGAAAATTTTAATGAGATAGAAAAAAAACTTGGCTCTTTCAAAGAAAAAAGGAAAAATGCTGCTATCACGAACCACAAGAGCTACCACGGGCGTTAAAAGGGGATGATCAGACGCTCAGAGATAACATGTTAGATGGAAAGGCCAAATGCCTTGAGAAAGGGTGGCTAAAGAAACAGCAACCTATACTAATTCTATTTCAGGCTGCAAATCAGAATTCATAGTCTGAAATCAGATAGCCACAGATTTTGTGGCTAATCACAGTCCTTGACTTAGGCTGTTTCACTGGTGAAATCTATGAAACAAGTCAGAAAGGAAAATTGCCGCTGTTACCAAATTCTTGGCTTTATTTTAGAAAAGAGAACTGACAGGTAGGATGCAAGGGAGGTACACGCCTTTAATCCCAGCACCCGAAAGTCTGAGGCAGGTGGATCTCGGAGCTCTAGGCCAGTCTAGTTCTACATAGTGGGCTCAGGTCAGCCAGAGCTACATAGTAAGTCCCTGTCTCAATCCCCTACTCCCTACAAAAGAAAAAGAAAAGGAAAGAAGAGGAGAAGAGAGAAGAGAAGAGCGGAGTGTAGAGAAATAGAACACAAACAGTTTGAGAAGATTAGTTGCTAGCAATCGACCTCTGTGACTGGGGCTGGTGAGGCAAGTTTAGAATGTGTACAGCAAGCTGTTGGGAAGGCAGGAGAACTTGTTATCCACAGCCAGGGTTTCTTCTACCTCTGCTCTTAAGGCTTTTAATCCACCAAATCGAGCTGGCTAAGATGACCTGATATGATCTCCTTTACCTGAAACTAGCCAATTATAAGCAGTAATCGTATTTTCAAAATACCTTTCAACCAACACCTTGGTTTCTGTTTGAGTAAACAGTTAGGATTGGGAGCCTTTGTCTGGCCAAGCTGACACACAAAACCGATGATCACAAACACAAGTCCCATGCTAACTCTCTCCTTTTCATGAGGTCAGTATAATACCAGATGTTTACAAACTATTACAAGAGATGCAAAGTAGAGACCCACATCTTTGCTGAACAGATATAGGTTAAGTTAACCCACGATGTGCCAGTGTGACCTTCTTCTAGAGTAAAGAGAATGACAGTGACTATCTGAAGAAATTCAAAAATCCTTCATCAAAATTCAATACCTACTCTTGATTTAAAATGTTCTACACTTTTTATCAAATTAAGAATTAAATGAGTCTTTCCAAGTCTGACAAGGTAACTACTTCAACACAGAACAGTCCCTCCCCACAATGCACAGGTACAACTAACATCCCTGTCAGAGAAGAAACGCGGAAAACACCCCCCTGAAAGTGTAAAAAGACCTAATCCAGTGGATCTCAATCTGGGTGGAAACCCGGTTTAGGGGTTAAATGACCCTTTCATGGGGGTTGTATATCAGATATCCTGCATATCAGATATTTACATTATTAACAATAGCACAATTCCAGTTATGAAGTAGCAATGAACAGTTCTGTGACCGGGAGTCACCACAACATGAGGAACTGTATGAAGGGGTTGCAGAGTTGAGAAGGCTAAGATTCACTGCTCTAACGGTTTCTACTCAGTACTATATTAGAAGTGCCAGCCACAGCAATAAGTCAAGGAAAGCTTTAAGTATCGAAAAGGGAAAAGGGAAACTTATTACACGCACACACACACACGCACACAACCTCACACATACACAGACGCACATGATCACACACACACACAGTTTGGATGTTTGGAGACAGGGCTTCAGTATGTAGCCCTGGCTAGACTATAAGTGGCTATGTAGAGCAGGCCGGCCTCGAACTTACAGAAATCCACCTGCCTCTGCCTCCCGAGTGCTGGAATTAAAGGTGAGTATC
The DNA here is from genome assembly GCA_001685095.1 of Ellobius talpinus. Lineage (NCBI taxonomy): Eukaryota > Metazoa > Chordata > Mammalia > Rodentia > Cricetidae > Ellobius > Ellobius talpinus. The sequence goes on from LOJH01032300.1 coordinate 8,273, forward strand.
AACTATCAGCACATTCAGCAAAAGATCATTCTTAATTGCAGAAAATGCAAAGTGAATTTAGTTAGGATCAATGACATGATAGCAATATGCATAAAATCTGTTATCTCTATATACCACAACAAACAAGTGAAAAATACTTTAAAAAAATCTCAAGAGAAACAGAAAACACTACACACATACAAGTGACCAAAGGAACACAAGTGACCTCTACTGAAAATTATAAACACGTCTGAGAAAATTAAAGGAGACCTATATACGTGGACAGATGTGCCGTATCAGGCCATATGGACAACAGAATGACTGAATCCATTAAGGACCAGATAAACCTAAATAAGTAAGGCATTATAAAAAAAAAGAAGCTGAGAAGGTGAATTTAAAATCAAAAGGCTAAAATGCATAAAATCATCTTGAGCCAAGTGAGATGACTCAAACAAATACAGTCTTTCTAAAACGAACAGCAGCCCAGCCACTGTGGCATCCACGAGAGAACATAACCCCATTCCCTGGTATGCGTGGGCATGTGCTAGACAAATGCTTAGTCAAAGGGTCAAGAGTGCTGTATTTGGGGTGCATCCAGAGTGGGGAGGGGAATCCAGTGCGAAGATTAAAAATCAACGTGTACCTCAGGACAGACACAGCTCCTGAGCCCTGGATGATAAGTCTCTCAGAGTCTGGATCCCGCACCAGGAGGCAGAAGCTGTACCAACTGCTTCAAGACTGAATTCAGACTTCCAGAGAACACGCATCGGAATCCAGAGAGAGGACTGGGGAAGACAAGCAAGTTGTGAAATTCTGAAGCAGGAGAAGCTCCAAGACAGTACTTCTGATGATGAAGAACCATGTTCCAGGTCAAATCAAAAAGACACATCATATATGAGATGGAAAGTACTGGGGTCAGTGAGATGACTAACGCCACAGTGAGGCGCATGCGCCAACCTGACAGACTGAGGTGACGCGTATGCGCCAAGCCTGACAACCTGAGGTGAGGTGCATGCGCCAACCTGACAGCCTGAAGTGAGGCGCATGTGCCAAGCCTGACTGCCTGAGGTGAGGCGCATGCGCCAAGCCTGACTGCCTGAGGTGAGGCGCATGCGCCAAGCCTGACTGCCTGAGTTTAACCTCTGGGATAGGCACCAGCAAAGGGTGAACTGACTCCCATGAGTCCTCTGACCAACACGCTTGAGCACGGACACACATGCAATCAACAAGTGTAAAAGATTATCAAATAGAAGGTATGATTTTAATAAAACAGAAGCAAGCTCACTAGCTGATGTGGGATTCCCCTCTGTATGCTGTGATTACCATTAATGAATAAAGAAACTGTCCTGGGCCTGCGCAGGGAATAGAGGTAGGCGGGGAAAACTAAATTGAATGCTGGGAGAAATAAGGAGGAGTTAGAGAGAAGCCGCATGGTTATACACAGATTAATAGAAATGGGTTAAATATGTAGGAGTTAGCCAGTAAAAAGCTAGAACTAATGGGCCAAGCAGTGATATAATTAGTACAGTTTCTGAGTGGTTATTTCAGGGCTGAGCAGCTGGCAACCAACAAGCACCTTCCTACAACAACTAGCCAACTTTTTCTTATTCATCTCACTGTGAGAATTCACCAGGAAAAAAACAGACAAATATGAATACAATCAAGATGTGAGGAGACTCTAGAGGTCTTGAATAATATGTACTCATTTTCCCCTCCACACTCCAGACGGCATAGGATGGCTGAGGGTATAAGGCCTCGGGGAGAGGACACAGTAAATGGCCACTACTCTGTGACCACGCACACCATCCAGCAACGCTATGGCGCAAAGTTCTGAGAATACCACCAGGCTTGATAAAAATGAGACCCTTCAGTTTTGTTCTTTAGGTCTTAGTTGCCTTTTTTACTAAACTACAACCATTACCACTGCAGCACATGCTGGGATAGATTGGAGCATAGGTTGCCAGCCTGCAAGCCTGGGAGGATCCCTAGGGGCTGTGGTCACACTACCAAGTGTGCTAACCATCTGAACGGGAAAACCCAACCCTCTCCTCTTCCTTAGAAAGGAAGGTCTAAGAGTAGCAGGCATGGGGCTCTGTGAGGCCTGTCACCCACGGGTCAAGTGTTGGTCACTATTTCCAGTGCCCTCTACGGTCAACTCGTCTGTCGACAACCAGGGGACCCCACTTCGGCCGGGCAGCTGGCACCAGCATTATTCTCTGAGGCTGGCATCGTCATAGATGATTCCTTCCTTTCAAGCTCACTGACTAAGAACTCTTTTTTTGATTTCTGCAAGCATGAAAAACACTGTGATTTGGTTAAAATGGATGAGCTTACTTTTAAAGACAGAGATATTTGAAAATGAGGGCAAAGCAACCTAACTAACACCGTCCTTTGTCCGATGGGGATTTGAAGGTGGGAGTGGGGGGCAGGGGTGAACAAACTGTAGAAATCTCCCAATGACAAAGTCATTGTCCCGTGTGCTTTCTACACACTTTCCCTGACATCTCCACACAAAGCGATGCAAGGGTCAGTGGGACCGAGACAAGTCCGGGCAGTTCCACCCTTGTGCTTCTATAAAAGCCACTGACCCAACCTATTATCCCCGAGTCTTAGGCTGGCTTTGTTCCCCATATCTAGATGCAGAGCTTTCTCTCGTCCTGCCCCTGCCCCCCAGGAAGAAGCGACAGAGGGATGCCTCCTTTGCTCCTCCTTTGGCTTGGCATTTTCACTTCATAAAGCGGCAGTCAATGTGTTTTGTGTGCAGGGAGGAGGGAATGACACGTTCAGTGGTGGTCCCCACTACTGCCTGCATTGGTGGCTCAAGTAGCCTTGGGATTAGCCCTTTGTGTGCCGTGAAAGGCTATGAAAAGTCAGTTATTTAAGCTCAGTCAAGCTGCTGGCCTTATTTATTTATTTATTTATTTGTTTTGGATGAGGGGTGTGAGGTAGGGAAGAAAGGTTTTGCAATGCGGTTCTCCTAAATCAGTTGACAGCATTTTGCAGAAGGCAGCTGCATGCAAGTTTGCGCACTCGGAAAAATCCTCCCACCCCCAGAACCCCACTAAAATGCCAAGTGCTATTCCTGCCTCGTAATTTCATTTTCAGTTGTTTTGTTAGCAGGAAGAGCCCTGGAAGCAAGGATGTTAGCTGCCAGAACTGCAGACAAGTGAGGCCCTTTACCAGATGCTCCTGAGGACCACGGAAGCTTTGGAAATAGTATGGAAATTAGGTTAATATGAAATATTTACTGCTCAGTGGTCTATTCTGAAAACAACGGACACTGGTGGTGTGGTACTGAATAAAAATAGCCCTTACTAAATAAAAATAGCCCTTAGAATCATCAGGGCCAACAAACCCAACATCTGGGATACAAGCTCACGTGGTAGTATTTATGGGTTTGGTATATATCAGAACACATGGAAAATAAGATGATTACCATTTATCAAACGATTTCTCTCACTTAGGCGTAATGTTGGATTTTAAAAAGCATATCCCTTATCACTTGACAAATTCTGTTGAAATGCCACTGATATGTAGCTCAGTGGTACAGTAGTCACCCAGCTCTGGGTTAGATCTCCAGACCTGGGGTGGGGGAGGGGGGCTCAGCCAAACATGATGGGAAAGAGCTGTCTGCCACTCTATGTACCTGAGAACCTGAGACACAATGGTCATTTGAGCCCAGGAGTTCAGAGTCAGCCTGGACAATACATTGAAACCTTACCACTAAAATACAACTAAACTAAAGGAAGAAAATTACATTAAAATGATAGCAATTTATCTTTCTGGCAATCCTTAGGAAGTAGGCTTTTTCTTTCATCTTTTGTAAGTGTGAAGCTCTGTGAGGACAGAGGCAGTAAGCGGTAGACCTCAGTATATGAGTTAAAAAAAGGCGGTTTCTCGGCTCCCCCGCTCTACCAAACATGACACCCAAATCTTATGTTTATCTAGGTGCCACTCTGTCACCTACAGAGTCACACAGTAGCACACTCAACCCTCACACCATTTAAACCCAAAGCTTTTCCTGAAGAACCAAGCACACTGTCTGAAGTGGTCTTCGGGGCTCTGTGGCCACTGGAAGGAAGACCGTGCATTGGTAGGAAGACATGATTAGCCTTTAAACAGTCTGTCTTCGTCACCTAGGATTGAGAACAGCTCCAGCTTATCCAGCAACTACAGTATGACTAAACAAGACCAGTGTTTGGTGGCCTCAGGGTTGACCTTGGAGTCAGGATGTAGCTCAGTTAGGTGGGCTGCCTAGCACGCAGAGCCCTAGGTTCAGCTCCCAGGGCCATGGACTGGGTGCATGCTAGCACAGACTCCTCTCCCAGCACTTGGGACGTGAAGACGAGGGGATCAGAAGCAAAAGGTCATTTTTGGCTACACAGAGAGTTCAAGGCCATCCTGGGATACCTGAAAACCTATTTTAAAAAAGAAAAAGACTTGTGATTGACTGTATACCTGAGGGATGAAGTGTCCTGCAGTGCAGACTTCCTAGTAGGGGGGGCAGCATTTGTTTACCCATGGCGTTCTTATGTAGATGCCCACGTGAGAGTATGCCCAGTGACCTTTCCAGCCGGTCTATGCTGGCACAATCCTATCCTTTGAGGGCTCTCCTCTCCCTGTCCTACCTACCACCTCCTGGTTAAGGTCTTGTACTTGAGATGCAAGTCTCTCCATGACCTGGCCCTCTACCCATCGTCTTTGTTGCTTCCATTTTCTTATCTTCTACTTCCTGCCATGTGTGTCTTCTCCACCTCTGGGGTTCAGGGATGACCACAAAGCTTTGTCCAACTCTTCCAGGTAGCTTACAGAAGGATCCCAGAAGCTATGACCAAAGAATCTAGGTAAACTCAGAAATAACAAAACCTTGAAGCTTTAATTTAAAAACACATACAGCCCCTTAGAAAATAACCAGGTGCTGAGACGCCGTCAGGCTTCCTCTGTGCACAGGGATGCCCCAGCGCTGCTGGACACTACCCAGAAATGGGCCAAGAGATCAACACACACCAGAGGATTTCTCACCGCAGCACGGCCTGCTGGTCATCCTGGAGGTGCTGACGGTCCTGAGGAGCGCAAGAGTGAAGCAGGGGGAGGTGGGGAGACGACTCTTGCCTGCTAAGACTTCTTCAGGTAATCAGAAGTAGGAGAGAGACTATGCATGGCACGTTTTTACAGTCCCTTCAGCTGTCCAGGAGGCTGCACTTCACAAACTATGATGGGACAATGTTATACAGGCTCGACGGTAAATTCTTTAGGAAACACTGACAAACCTAGCTACAGCGTAGAACCTTATTTAAGGAGAGGTCAGCATAGTCAAGCACAAGCATCTGTGTGCGCAGTCTGTGTGAACATGTATGCACGAATGTATGTATGTGTGCCTGCATGTGAAGGTGAAAGGTTAATGCTGGGCAGCTTCCCTGCCTTATTTCAAGAAAGAGTTTCTCATGAAACCCTTTAAGGCGCACTGATTGGGCTGGGCTAAGCTATTGACCATTCAGCCCCAAGGAGCCTCCTCGCTACCACCTCCCAACTCCTGGGATTACAAGCCTGGCTTTGCTCTACCAACTGAGCCATCTCCCCAGTTCTGCCACAAGCATTATTCTGCATACTGTTCACCAAGCACCAGTTCTGTGGAAAGGTCATATACAGACAATTAATTGATCCTTGAGGGTGTTTATGGGCACACGCATGAACTCATACACAAAGCTGCAGAATCCATTTACCGGAAACTAAACATATCAAACCTTTATTCACAGAAAGGAATACTGCCGCTATAAAATAGAACCAAGGTTTAGTCCAGATGAGGCAGATGGAATAAGCTGGTCTGTGTGACATGACCTCTCCCCTTTAGTGTCGCATAGCAATGATTTTATTGCCAAGTACAGCGGTAAAGAGATGCATCGAGGGGCTGGAGAAAAGGTTCGGTGGTTAAGAGTACTTCTTGACCGTGCAGGGGACCCAGGTTTGGCTATTAGAACCTACAAGACACTTTATAACCATCTGTAACTCAAATTCCAGGGGGGCTGATATAGTCTGACCTCAGCAGGCACCAGCCATGCACATGGTACACATACATACACATAGGCAGAACACTTAAGAAAAAGTTTAAACCAGGCAGTGGTGGCGCATGTCTTTAATCCCAGCACTCAGGAGGCAGAGGCAGG